>PVKV010002739.1:0-160732 GCA_004027835.1 Alouatta palliata | reverse complement strand
CAGGCCGGGCGCGGTGGCTCACGCCTGTAATCCCAGCACTTTGGGAGGCTGAGGCGGGCGGATCACGAGGTCAAGAGATCGAGACCATCCTGGTCAACATGGTGAAACCCCGTCTCTACTAAAAATACAAAAAAAATTAGCTGGGCGTGGTGGCGCGTGCCTGTAGTCCCAGCTACTTGGGAGGCTGAGGCAGGAGAATTGCTTGAACCCGGGCGGTGGAGGTTGCAGTGAGCCAAGGTCGCACCACTGCACTCCAGCCTGGCACCTGGTGACGGAGTGAGACTCTGTCTTAAAAAAAAAAAAAAAAAAATTTATTATTTTATTTTATTTTCAGAGAGGGTCTTGCTCTGTTGCCCTGGTTAGAAAGCAGTGTGGAATTATGCCTCATTGCAGCTTTGATCTCCTAGGCTCAAGCCATCCTCCTGCTTCAGCCTCCTGAGTAGCTGGGACTATATGTGCATACCACCATGCCTGGCTAATTTGTTTTTGTTTTTTCAGTAAAGACAGAGCATCAACTTTATTGCCTACACTGGTCTCAAGCGCCTAGCCTCAAGCGATCCTCCTACCTCAGCCTCCCAAAGTCTTGCGATTACAGGTGTGAGCTACTGCGCCTGGCCCTGATGCTCTGTTTAATACTGTAGAATGGTAGGCAAATATCTTAGGCCCATGCGTATCTTTCTACCCTACCAGGAGAAAAATACAATGCTGGAGACCTTCAATTGTCTTTCATTCCCCTGAGACAACTTCATGTTTCAAAGGATGAAGGTTCAAAGCTCCAAGCAAGAACCCCTTTGACCTTCCCCTATGCATTACTAATAGTAGCTAACATTTATAGTGCCTGCTCTTTACCAGGCATTGTTCTAAGCAGTTCACATGGATTCACTTATTTGAGCCTCACAGCAGCCTTGAGAATTCTGTTATTTTCCCCATTTTATAGCCGGGGAAATTGAGGCTCAGGGATGATTAGACAGCTAGTCAGCGGCCAGTGCATTTTACCTAGGCCGGCCGCCTCCGCATTCTGTACCCTGTGCCTCTCTGGCATGCCACCTGGATCCCAGGTTCCATGAGCCCATGTCCTGTTTCCTCCTGAACTTGAAGGAGCTGGAGGAGGAGGCCTTTGCACGTGAGGCCGGTACTAAGGCGACACCACCTAATTGGGACCTGGATTAATTCTCTTGCCTGCCCCTTGCCAATCCCGCGGTTACTTCTCATTCTGACTTGTTGTTTCTTTCTGGGCCCTGGGGCTTGGCAAAGCAGAAGCCAGAGGTTGGCACAGTCTGCACGGGAATGAGACAGACTCTTGCTCCTGTTAATGAGCGTTAAACATCTCAGGTGCGACTGACCTTTTCCCCACCCCTTTCCCCCACTTCATTCTTTTGGACGATGCTCAGACCCGCAGTTGTGCTGACTTACCGCTTGCTCCTTGGGCTGATTTGGCTCGGTGCTGGGGAAGGGGGTAAATGCTGCCTTCTCTGGAGCACAGAAGGCAGGTTGGCTTCTTCCTGTGTCAGAGAAACACAGTTACCCAAAAGGGAAGTTTCGCTTTGATGGACTGCCAGAGATGTTCTCGATGTATTATGGGGCCGTCTTTTGCTTGGTTTATTTTTTTTTTTTCTTAATGAATTCGGCTTTGGTTTATGAGTCCGAGGGAGTTAAAGGATTGTCCTCAACAACGCTGATGGGGGTTGAACTGCACCCCTCGCAGATTCATATGTTGAAGTCCTAACCACCAGTAGCTCCAAATATGACCTTATTTGGACATAGGGTAGTAGGCGATGTAACTAGTTAAGACCAGTTCATACTGGAGTGGGGTGGGCCCTCATCCAACATGACTGGTGCTTATAAAAAGGGGTAACTGGGACACAGGCATGCAGGGAGAATGCACACAGTCATGCAGGAACCAAGGAACATCAGAGGTCACCAGCATGCCCTGGAGGCCAGGGGCAGGGCACGGGTGGGCTCTTCCCACACCCCCCGGGGAGGAAGCAGCCCGGCTGTTCACCTGGATCACAGACTTCTGGGCTCGGGAACTGTGAGACTGTGTCTGCTGTGTCAGCCGCCCAGCGTGGTGTTTTGATACAGCAGGCCTTGGAAACCTGTACAGTCACCTTCAACAAACAGGCAGTCAAAACAAAAGCATGAAGTTAGCAAAGTTTGATGAACCTGAGCCTCCGTGAGGGGGGCCTTCCCTTCTTCTGCAGCAACTTAGAGTCAGAGGGCCCAGCCCCGGAAGGGCCTGGCCAGGGACTTGAATGGGTTTCCTGGGGCACTGCAGGCCTGAGTCTGAGGCCTGGCACGCCGGGCCCCCTTTTTTCTTTCTACACCCACCTCCTTTCCATATAGATCTATATGGAGAGAGAGAGAGAGGATATTCAAGGTTGACTGGGA
The DNA here is from genome assembly GCA_004027835.1 of Alouatta palliata. Lineage (NCBI taxonomy): Eukaryota > Metazoa > Chordata > Mammalia > Primates > Atelidae > Alouatta > Alouatta palliata. The sequence continues at coordinate 158,344 of PVKV010002739.1, read as the reverse complement.
ACCTCTGTTCTCTCTGTGGTAATACTCTCTGTTTTTGATTCTTGGGTGAAAAGATAGATTTCATGATTGATTGTTAAGGGATTACTGCTGTTTAGAGACCATAAAAGAAAAAGCAAGCTACTTGCTTCTATTTCCTGCAATATGGCAGACTATACATCCTGAGAAGCTTCTAGATTTGAAAAAAAAAAAATTTCTAGGTGAAATATTACACAGTATTTCTTAGCTCTTCAGTCTCATAAACTACACATCTAGCTCCATCCACCTTGTCGTACCGTTGAGCTGGCAGCTCAGACCTGGGGGAACTGGCCAAGGAAACCGGTAAACTGGGAAACTCAACAAGGTTTGACTATTCAAAACAGCACCAGAAGAAAGAGGGATAAGGAAAAGAGGGAGGGAGGGAAGGAGAGGGAGAGGAAGGGAGGGAGGGAGGAAAGAAGGGAGGGAGGGATGATGGAAGGAGGGCAGAAGGGAGGAAATAAAATACTGAACACTTCTAACCTGTGAGCTAGTGTCTGTGCTCAGAGTGGAACCGGCCTAAGTTTTTGTATGGTTTGGGAGAATGGTGGAGATAGTGATTAGTTTTAGATTTTATAAAAGTCAAGAATGCTTGGAAGGGAAATCACTGAAAGAGTAGGAAGAGAGGCAGAGATGGAATTAGAAAGAGAGAGCTTAAATTATTAAATAAGGCCGGTTGTGGTGGCTTATGCCTGTAATCCCAGCATTTTGGGAGGTCAAGGTGGGAGGATCACTTAAGGCCAGGAGTTTGAAATCAGCCTGAGTAACATAGGGAGACCCCAGCTCTACAAAAATAATGCAAACAATTAGCTGGGCATGGGGGTGCACACCTGTAGTCCCAGCTACTTGGGAGGCTGAGGTGGGAGGATTGCTTGAGCCCAGGTAGTCAAGGCTGTGGTGAGCCATGAGCCTACCACTGGACTCCAGCCTGGGTAACAGAGCAAGACCCTGTCCCTTAAAAAAAAAAATACTGTTTATAAAAAAATAATAATCCAACAGCACAACTTTTTGGGCTGTCTAGGGTTAACCACCCATCAGAATTGGTCTGTGTACTCACAGTTTGCAATTGCAAAAAAAAAAAACCAGCCCAAATGCCCATCAATCAACAAGTGGATAAAGAAACTGTGATATATATATGTATATGATGCAATACTACTCAGCCATAAAGAGGAATGAATTAATGGCATTCACAGCAACCTGGATGAGATTGGAGACTATTATTCTAAGTGAAGTAACTCAGGAATGGAAAACCAAATGTCGTATGTTCTCACTCCTGATTGGGAGTTAAGCTATGAGGATGCAAAGGCATAAGAATGACACAGTGGACTTTGGAGACTCGGGGGAAAGGGTGGGAGGGGCTGAGGGAGAAAAGGCTAAACACTGGGTTCAGTGTATATTGCCTTCTGGCTCTTTCTTATGGCTTCAATTCTGGTCAGGCCTTATCCCATTTCTGGGATATTTTTCCCTCCTTTCTACTGAGACACCACAGCTAAGGTAAGCGACAGTTTCCCCGGCAGTACAGAAGTGATCACCTGGAAACCCCGTGGTAGGCTGGGACTAGTGTGAACTATTAGCCGACCCAACAGTCTCATCTGTGTTCTGAAGTCTGTCCCTCATGAAGTGCTGGCACCTGTCTCTTCCCTTTGCTGCTGGCATCTTAGCTTGGTGGACTGGGCGAAGCCCGTGGTCTCTTCAGAGCAGTCCTTCCTCATTCTCTGTGGGAGGAAAAGTCTGGGTAATGCGGGTGATGCTGGACTTCCTGCTTTTGTTCCTGGAAACATTTGCAGCAGATCTTGAGTCTTTACCCTTCTAGTCAGGGGTGAGAGCAGAGCAGATGGTGATACCTGAGGACACTAGTATTTTACATTTAAAAGTATCTGATCCTGCAGGTAATTTTTCTTGTCTCCGCACTTAGATTTATTTGTTTCTCTTATAAAGCAAAACTGAAGCTTTAAATAAAAAAGCTAGCCTCCTTTTCCTAAAAAGTAGAGTGCACCTATGTCCCTGTTTGCCCAGGAGGGGACTAGTCTAAGCATTTTGTTCTACTGTAATTAGTAGCACCCTTCTTATTTTAAAAAACATCCCAGTCGGTTTTGGAAGACTGAGTCAAGGGAATCCCTTGAGCCCAGGAGTTTGAGACCAGCCTGGTCAACATGGTGAAAACCCATCTCTACTAAAAATGCAAAAATTAGCCAGGCGTGGTGGCGTGCTTGTGTATTCCCAGCTACTCAGGAGGCTGAGGCAAGAGGATCGCTTGAGCCCAGAGGTCAGTGCTGCAGTGAGCTGTGATCAGGCCACTACACTCCAGCCTGGGCAACAGAGTGAGACCCTGTCTCTAAAAAATAAAAAATAAAAATAAATGAAAAACCATCATCCTATGAATAATAGCTGCCATGTTATTATACATGCTATGAATAATAAGTAATGGGAGCTACTGTGAAGTACTGTTAGATTATAGCTAACCTTGCCTGAAACAGCACCTTTAACATATTACATAAAAAATAATACAAAGATTTAAGATTATTACCCATAAGCCTAGTTACTTAACTGCTAAATATTGAAACAAAATTTAAAAAATTTTTTCAAATGAACTTAACAGAAATTATTAAATAATAGCATCTCTGTATTTCTATTCCATATTAGCATTACAAATGTCATTAGTAATTATTAAATGATATCACATGAAAGTCCTGCAATTTGCTGGAGCTAAAGAAGTTATTCTTAGTAGAGTCTGGGATTTAAATCTATGGGGCCTTTCTTTTTTTTTTTTTTTTTTTTTTTTTTTACTATTATTGAAATTTGATAAAGCAGGAAGCTATTTGAGCTTTGCTTCCTTTTTTGATATATGATTTTAATTGCTCCTGTATAGCATTCCCTTAAATTACAGGAAGCCACATGTTGGAATAAGGATCCACCCTTTAAACTCCATCTGTGTTATGGTATGGCTTTTCATTGGCTTGGGAAGCAGCTCTGTGGTGACCTGCAAATAGAACTGAGAAAAGAAAACTTTCAAGATTGATTAGTGTGAAGGAGGTTTGTGGATTTAACTCTCTCAGTCTCTTGTGCCATTTGTATGAGTGGACTGTGGGGAAGTCATTTGAGTCATCTGAATACGTTTGTACTCTATTTTATATGCATGTATATTCATAAAAACTTTTTAATAAGACATCTTAAAAACTTGGGAGGTATTCTAGCAACACAAAGATTTATGTGGACTTTATTTGGTTGACACAAACAACGACTAACAAGGAAACACTAAATCCAGTAACTGCTCACACCAGGCATTACGGAGGCAATGGAGTGAGTCAGAAGAGCACAGTCGTGGACTGGAATGCGGGCTGGGCGGGTGCCTCACGCCTGTAATCCCAGCAGTGTGGGAGGCCGAGGAGGGCAGATCACCTGAGGTCGGAGTTCAAGACCAGCCTGGCCAACATGGAGAAATCCCATCTCTACTAAAAATACAAAATTAGCCGGGCGTGGTGGCACATGCCTGTAATCCCAGCTACTCGGGAGGCTGAGGCAGAAGAATCGCTTGAGGTGAGCCGAAATCGTACCACTGCACTCCAGCCTGGGCGACGTGAGTGAAACTCCATCTCAAAAAAAACAACAACAAAAAATTGGACTGCTAGTTCCTCAAGCTCTGTGGGCAAACCGCTGACTGCCTCTGAGCTTCAGTTTTTCATCCTTTCTTATGATCACGATCCCTGCCTTGCCTGCCTTATGCATAAGGCTCAATACATTGTAAAGCCCTATGTGAACACAAGACATTTATTTGTCCTTAGAGAGAATTCTTATCAATGGATATGGGGGACATGAGGTAGATAAAATATTTGTTTCTTTATGATCCTGAGTCCAGATGCCTATCTGGTGGGAACCACAGCACTGAAGAGGACCTAAAATGAGTACATTGTGGCACACTTTATCGAGGGCCTATTTTTTTGAAAGCCACTGGGCATAAAATAATGATAAAGTGAGGTCATCCCTGGCCACCCCATTTTCCACTGCAGATGTCTAGTTTCAGTCTTCCTTCCTGCGTTATTTTCTTCTGTTCATCACTATTTTACGTTCTACACGATTTACTAATTTATGTGTTCACTGCTGTCTCCTGCCATTAGGAGGTAGATTCCTTAGTGATGGAAGATTTTGTTTTTGTTGCTATCTTATTGTTTTATTTTGGAATTTTTGGATCCCGGTACCTAGAACCGTTATTAGCACATAGCAAGAGCTCAGTGAACATTTGTTAGATGAACCAGGCAGCCAATGCTCTTCACACTCAGCCGGAGAAGCAGACAGACATTTTTGTAGGGCATTATGTTGTATTATTATTTATTATTATTATTATTTTGAGATGGAATCTCACTCTTGCTGCCCAGGTTGGAGTGCAATGGCGCAATCTCAGCTCACTGCAACCTCCGCCTCCTGGGTTCAAGCAATTCTCCTGCCTCAGCCTCCCAAGTAGCTGGGATTACAGGCAACTACCACCACACCTGGCTAATTTTTTGTATTTTTAGTAGACACAGGGTTTCGCTATGTTGGCTAGGCTAGTTTTGAAATTCCTGACCTCAGGCAATCCACCCGCCTCGGCCTCCCAAAGTGCTGGGATTACAGGCATGAGCCACAGTGCCTGTTGTATTATTAATACAATGAGGTCAGGATGGTAATAAAAAGGGCACCTGTTGTTGTATAAACAGAAAAAGTGGCTCTAAATCTGCAGGGATATTCAAGGGCAAAGACAAGGAGAAGATGGAAAGTCTTTCAGAGAACTGACCTTGGTTTGAGTCCTGCAAGCAGGTTACATGAGAGTTTCCAGGAGACCAAGGGGGCGCTAGTCAGCTTACAGCAACAGGGCAGCTCCTAAGGCCTGTCACGAGAAATGAGCTTGCCGAGGAACAGGCATACATTGGTGTGTGGTGCACATGGCAACAAGGGCCCTTGGTGATTCACTGCGGCAGCCAGAGAAAATGCGAGAACTTGGGTATTTATAGTGATCTTTTAGGTAGGAAGTGCAAAAGAAATGATGTCTTAAAAACTGATAGCAGGACCAGCACTGGGTGAATGTGTCTGGTGGCAGCGAGTTACAGAAAAATGTGTGGGAGTGTCATCTGTCATCAGGCGCAAGCCATTCTGTGTGGCTTCGTGTAGCCTTTTTCTTTATTTTTCTTTTTGTAGAAACAAAGTTTCACTCTGTGGACCATATTAGAGCATAACGGTGTAGTCATAACTCACTGCAGCCTCCATCTCCCAGGCTCAAGCAGGCCTCCTGCCACAGCCTCCCAAGTAGCTGAGACTACAGGTGCACCCCACCTTACCTGGCTAATTTTTTTTTTATTTTTTGTAGAGGTGGGATCTTGTTATGTTGCCCAGGCTGTTCTCAAGCTCGTGGGCTCAAGCGATCCTCCCATCTTGGCCTCCCAAAGTGCTGGGATTATAGGCATGAGCCATCACCCAGCCCCACCTTTTCCATTTAGTATATTTCTTCCTACTGGAGTTTACCTGTGCTCATTAAGTGATTTACAGCTCAGCTGTTCTATATGATTTTGTAACAAGTTGGAGAGTAATCTTGAAGAGTTTTTCTACTTCACAAAAAAATTCACTGATTATCTGTGACAAAATACTTTAAGGAGGTATTCAACGTAAAGAGCAGGTATGCATTTTACTTTATAAATGTCCAGAGTTACACTTTTTCTGAACTTTTTTGAATGCCGCAATGTTAGTACTAGTGACTATAATCTGAGGAACGCACCAATGTAGTGATTTGGGGATTAGTCAAATATGAGCTCCATGAAGAAGTTCACAAAGACGTTGTGGTGAGTCTTGGGTGGTTCAGTAGAGGGCTTGCTCTGCCTATTGCAGTTTGGCAGTGGAACCAAATGTTACCCACCGTGGTTTCCCTGGGGCAAGCCTGAGATGCACAGGGAAAATCTAAGACTCACTTCGCTGGACGCAGTGGCTCATGCCTGTAATCCCAGCACTTTGGGAGGCCAAGGTGGGTGGATCACCTGAGGTCGGGAGTTCAAGACCAGCCTGACCAATATGGAGAAACCCCTTCTCTACTAAAAATACAAAATTATCCAGGTATGGCGGTACATGCCTGTAATCCTGGCTACTCGGGAGGCTGAGGCAGGAGAATCACTTGAACCCGGGAGGTGGAGTTTGCAGTGAGCTGAGATGGTGCCATTGCACTCCAGCCTGGGCAACAAGGGCCAAAGTCTGTCTCAAAAAAAAAAAAAAAAAAAAAAAGACTCACTTCATGAACTGTTAACATTGTCAGTTATGTCCGTCAGGCAACTAAATTCCTGCTGTTTTCCTCAACCTGTAGAGGTTTGGTGACTCAAATCAACTATTGTTTCATTCTGAAGCTTCTCAGTTTTCATGTGAGAAAGCTCTTTGTCTATTTGGGTTTCAGACACACATCAGGTGTTTCTAGAGGAAGCCTGTTCTCCCTGACAGCATGCCTAGGTGCTTCTGGCTTTGTAGCTGCTCGTATTTTGGTGCTAGCTTTGCTCACTTCAAGTCTTATGGGTATAACCTTAGGTTCTTTAGATGAACAGAGGTAGCTGCTGCAGATGCTAATTTGCGAAGACAGTGTTTCAGTATGAGATAGCTTTAAAAAGGGGACTGCGAAGCTGGACTGTGGAGCTGGACACTGAGGTCATGGGCAGCTAGTTTCCTTTGGTTAAATGAGCAACTTTATTCTGAACTCTTCTGATTTTGCTGAAAATATTTTAGCCATTTTGAGGAGAGGCTTGAAAGCTTGGTAAAAGAGCCTCACAGATATTTTCCCAAAGAAGATGGCAGTAGGTATTGCTAAATACACAGCAGATGCAGAATAAAAACAGATCCTGAGGTTTGTTTCAAGTAATATGACTTACAGAACAGAAGTCAGCTGGCTCATTGTCAGTGTGCAATCTTACCAGAAAAGATCATTAAACATTTTCCATGATTTCCAGCGGCATTCACACTGGGGCTTCACCATGCTAGTTAACATAAAAAGTGAAACGTATAAATCATATTATTATGCAGTCTGAGTTTTGGTTTAAACTATTTAATATTGAAACAAGTTGCTGTCACCACGTTCCATTTGTTAATTGAAAAGCTTATTTTGAAGTAAACATTTTAACAAATATATTAGGGATATGATTACATACGTTTTGTCATGTATCTCATTGTAATATTTAATATTCAAATTTGTAGCATAGTCTGATTTCATTGGATTTTTCAATGTCACATTGTCTGTATCTTTGACAGGTGACACTGATTTTCTGTTCCTGCCCTCCCTCTCCTTCCCCAGTGCCTTGACTCAGGCCTTCAGGAGATAGGAAGGCCGTAGAAACACAGTACGGCGGTGGACTGTGTGTAGTGGTGTGTGTGGGCTGAATGGGGGCACAGCAGTGAGAGGAAGTGGTTGAGAATCACTCCCAGGTTCTTGCCCTGGGGGACTGGACAGTGGGACTGCCATTTGCCATGACTGGAAATGTATGCCAAGACCCCAGAAGTTGAGAGAGTGGGCGTAAAGATGATACATTTTGTGTAACGAGCAGCTTGAGTTTGATTGTCCATAGAGCATTCAGAAAGAATATTCAGTTGACAGTAGGAAGGAAGGATTTGGAGCTCCAGAAGAGAGATCTGGGTTGGTGAGAGGTATTTGGAAATCATTCATTTGCAAGAGCTAAAATAAAGCAGTGGATGTTGTGGAAGGAACTCAGCTGATGAAATTCTGAATGCCAAGAAAGGTGATTGGGTGGAATCCAGAGAACACCAAGTACTGAATGGGCAGAGGTGCCATGGATAAGGAGAATGGGCAGAGGTGCCATGGATAAGGAGAATGGGCAGAGGTGCCATGGATAAGGAGAATGGGCAGAGGTGCCATGGATAAGGAGGAGAGCCTGTGGAAAGTGGCAGTGAAAATAACAGGGAGGGAAGAGTTTTAAGGGGAGAGAGCGGGTGACAGTGGCAAGCATGAGACCACGTAAGGACCCATGTCCTGAGTGGATTTGGCAGTGGCAAGAGTGTTAGCTACATTAGCAAGAAGAAGAATGTGTTTATGGGCACGCCTTGTTTCATTGCTCTTTGCTTTATTCCACTTCACAAATATTGCATTTTTTACAAATTGAAGTTTTGTGGCAACAAACTGTGGTGAGCGAGTCTGCTGGCACCATTTGTTCAACAGTGTGTGCCCGCAGTACATCTCTGCGTCACATTGTGGTAATTCTCTCGATAGTTCAGACTTGTTCGTTTTTGTTATATGTGTTATGGTCATCTGTAATCACTGACCTTTGATGCTCTTATTGTAATTGTTTTGGGGCTCCACAAAGTGTGCCCATAGAAGATGGCAAACTTGATCTGTAAGTGTTGTGTGTGATCTGTTTCAATGGCTGGCCATTCCCCTGTCTCTCTCCCTCTGCTCTGGCCCCCCTATCTCCTACGACGCGACAATATTGGAACTAGGCCAATTCATAACCCTGCAATGGCCTCTACATGTTGAAGTGAAAGGAAGTGTCGCATATCTCTTACTTTAAATAAAAAACTAGATATGATTAGGCTTTGTGAGGAAGGCATGTCCAAAGCTGAGGCAGACCAAAAGCTAGATCTCTTGTGCCAAAGTCAGCCAAGTTATGAATGCCATGAAAAGTTCTTGAAGGAAATTAGAAGTGCTACTCCAATGAACACATGAGTGATAAGAAAGCAAAAGAGACTTATTGCTGGTATGGAGAAAGTTTGAGTGTTCTGAACAGAAGATCAAGCCACTATAACATTCCCTTGAGCCAAAGCCTAATTCAGATCAAGGCCCTAACTAGCTTCAATTCTATGAAGCCTGAGAGAAATGAGAAAGCAGCAGAAGAAAAGTTTGAAGCTAGCAGAGGTTGGTTCATGAGGTTTGAGAAAAGGAGCTGTCTCTGTAACATGTAAGTGCAAGATGAAGCAGGAAGTGCTGATGGAGAAGCTGCAGTAAGTTATCTAGAAGATCTAGCTCAGATCATTGATGAAGGTGACTATACTAAATAGATTTTCAATATAGACAGAACAATCTTATTCTGGAAATAGATGCCATCTAGGACTTTCATAGGTAGAGAGAAGGTGTCAGTGTCGGCCTTCAGTGATACAATCTTCAAAGGACAGGCTAACTCTCTTACTAGAAGCTAATGCAGCTGTTGACTTTAAGTTGAAGCTGATGCTCATTTACTATACCAAAACACTTAGGACGCTTAAGAATAATGCTGAATCTACTCTGCTTATGCTCTATAAATGGAAAAACAAAGCCTGGATGACATCACATCTGGCTACAACATGTTTTACTAAATATTTTAAGCCTACTGTTGAGACCTACTGCTCAGAAAAAAAGATTTCTTTCAAAGTATTAATGCTTTTTGACAATATACTTCAGTGACAGTGGTCACAAAAGAGCTCTGATGGAGATTTACAGGGAAATTAATGCTGTTTTCATGCCTGATACAACATTCACTTTGCAGTAGCCCATGGATTAAGGAGTAATTTTTACTTTCAAGTCTTATTATTTAAGAAATATGTTTCATAAGGCTGTAGCTGCCATAGATCATGATTCCAAATTGGAAATTTTCTGGAAAGGATTTGCCATTCTAGATGCCATTAAGAACATTTGTGATTCATAGGAGGAGGTCAGAATATCAACATTAACAGGAGTTTGAAAGAAGTTGATTCCAACCCACAGGAAAGATTGTGTTCAGATGTTTAGGTCTTTAATTAATGTTCCATATACTAGAGATACAAGTTCAAAAATTCAAACTTCAAGTTTTCCTTTACTAGACTTGCAAATTGAAAAATCAAAATTTCCTTGAGGTTTTAGATTCAATTTATTCTATTTGTAAATTTTGTATTTTTAAGTAAAAAATGAAAACCATACCTCTTGAAGCCTTTGAAAAACATTTGATCAACTCAAATGGAAGACTAAATCCCCTTTACTTAACAATTAGTCCTACTGAGAAAGACCTTTAAATACATTTCCTTAAACATTTAAATTGAATCTATAAATTTGGTTTGTTTAATTTTTAAAAATTGTTACTATTTTAGGTCGGGCGCGGTGGCTCACGCCTGTAATCCCAGCACTTTGGGAGGCCGAGGCGGGCGGATCATGAGGTCAAGAGATCGAGACCATCCTGGTCAACATGGTGAAACCCCGTCTCTACTAAAAATACAAAAAAATTAGCTGGGCATGGTGGCGCGCGCCTGTAGTCCCAGCTACTCGGGAGGCTGAGGCAGGAGAATTGCTTGAACCCGGGCGGTGGAGGTTGCAGTGAGCCGAGGTCGCGCCACTGCACTCCAGCCTAGCGTCTGGTGACTGAGTGAGACTCTGTCTCAAAAAAAAAAAAAAAATTGTTACTATTTTTTATTGAGGCAAAATACACATAACATAAAATTTGCCTTCATAACCATTTTTAAGTGTATAATTCAGTTAAATTAAATACATAACATTATGCATCCATCACCACCATCTATCTCCATTATTCTTTTCCTTTTGTAAAATAGAAGCTTTCTACCCAGTAAACAATAACTCTTCTTTTCACTTTTCCTCCAGCCCCTGGCAATCACCATTTTTCTTTCTGTTATTATGATTTTGACTATTCTAAGTATTTTATATAAGTGGAATTATGCAGTATTTTTCTTTCTGTGACTGACTTCTTTCACTTAGCATTCCGTTCCCAAGGTTTATCCCTTCCTCCCACTCCTGGATGTAAGCGATTCTCCTACCTCAGCCTCCAGAGTAGGTGGGATTACAGGCATGTGCCACCACACCCAGCTAATGTTTGTATTTTTAATAGAGACAGGGTTTCTTCATGTTGGTCAGATTGGTCTTGAACTCCCGACCTCAGGTGATCCACCCGCCTCAGCCTCCCAGAGTGATGGAATTACAGGCATGAACCACTATGCCCGGCCGATTTCCTTTCTTTAGAAGGCTGAATAGATTCCATTATATGTATATATTGCATTTGGCCTGTCCATTCATCTCTTGATGGGTACTTGGTTGTGCCCATGTTTTAACTCTTGCCAACAATGTTGCTATGTACATGGGGGTGGTCCAAATATCTCTTTGAGTCTCTGTTTCCACCTTTATCAGATATAGTTAGAAGTGGAATTGCTGGATCCATATGGTAATTCTATTTTTAAGTTTTTGAGGAATTGCCAGACTGTTTCCACAGTGGCTGTACCATTTTGTACAGTACACAAGGGTTCCAGTTTCTCCACATAATTGCCAACATTTGTTATTTATTGATTGATTGATTGATAGTAGCCATCCTAATGGGTGTGAGTTGGTATCTCATTGTAGTTTCGATTTGCATTTCTCTAGTGGTTCCTGATACTGGGTGTCTTTTCATGTGCTTACTGGCCATTTGAATATGCTCTTCGCAGAACTCTCTGTTCAAGTCATTTGTCCATTTTTAAATCTAGTTGTTTGTTTGTTTTTGTTGTTGTTGAGATTTAGTAGTTCTCTTTGTATTCTGGATATCAATCCCTTATCAGATACATGATTTGTAAATATTTTCTCCCGTTCTGTGGGTTGTCTTTTTCTCTGTTGACGGTGTCTTTTGAGGCACACGTGTTAAACATTTCAGTAAGTCAGATTTTTCTGTTTTTTCTTTTGTGGCTTGTGTCTTTGATGTCATACACTTGTTACACTTGATTTTTAAAAAGTAGTTAATATATCTGACTGGGAAGGCTTCAACCCAAATTTTCCCCAGTACTCTATTGGGCCTTCAGTAGTCATCAGATATGTGCGAACCATTGCTAGCCGTTGGGGACCTATCTCTGAACAAAATAGAGCAAGGGGCAACCATGATTAAGACAGAAAATGTCCCTTACCCTCATGGAGTTTACATGCTTGTAAGTCTAAATTCATTCAACTGTAGCAAAGCTAATGAAGTTTTAAATGAAGAGAATTTCAAGTCAGAATTTTTACACCTTTCAATTTAAGATTGCAAGTCTAAAATCAATTATACATTTGAATTAGAATCACAAACATATCTGTCTAATTAGTGTCTCTAACCTGTCTGCTATGAAAATACCAAATATATACATTTTAAAAGCCTGATCAAAGAATACTAATGCTATAAAATCGATTTGCTTTATCATTTATTTAATTCCAACTTTTCTACAATTGAATACTGGGTTACAAAGCTGAGCTTGCTTGATGGACAACTCATGCCCCAGATACATGATTGTCTGAGGTAGGTTTAGAGATCTGAAGCTGGGCCCAGGGACATGGGGGTTGTATATGACCAGAGTGACTCTTTCTATAACACAGATGGACAGACTGAGCCTGATATTAACAGTGGCTATAATAACAGGGAAACTCCATGCTCTTCAGATTGAACTGATTTCACAATACACTGTTTGCTAGATCTAACCCTTCCCTTCATAGCACTGTTCAGCATTGTCCCAGTTTGGATGGGTAAATTACTTCACACTCGTACCTACTTTGCTATGTGATCCGATATAGCTAACTCAGCCTAAGTACCACCTGATTCTTCCACATCAGGCTGGTTGGCCATGAACATCGGATCGTGTCACCCTCCTGCAAGGTCTGCATTTAGAGGTGGCTGAGCGGAGCTGTAGCTCTTCTCCCCAGATGTCCATCAACTCACCTCCCTTTTTTCATAAGAACAATTAATATTTTCTCAGTTTAGCCAAGTGTGATTCAGCCTTACTTCCAGAAAATTCTTAGCCAACCTCTCCCTTCAAACAGATTTCCTCTTCTGTATAGGAATTCTAAAAATATCATTGCTTCTTTGATCCAAACCCTTCAGCGGTTCACACTGTGCTTGGAATCGAATAGAAAACGTTTACCATGGCCTGCAAGTCCCAGCACGATCTGGCTCTGCACTCCTTCCATGACCTCATCACAAACCTCTCTCTTGTTGTGCTCCAATTTCAGCCACAGTGGCCTTTTTTCCACTTCTTCCAGCAGAAGTCAAGATTTCTTCTACCCCAGGGCCTTTGCGTAGACTGCTCCCCTTTTCTGAAACACCGTCTCCTCCACTCTTTGCTTGGGTGGCTCCTCATGCTGCAGGTATCAGCTCAACTGTCGTTTCTTAGAGAGATTATTGTTCTTCATAGATCTTAGCACAACTTCTGCATGTATCCGCCTACTGTTTCTCTTCCCCGCTAGATTGTTTGCTGCATGGGGTCATGTGTGGTGCTCTGTTTGCTCAGCACCCATCCCAGGGCTCGCATATTCTAGGCAGGCAATCATTGTTTGCAGAGTGAATGACTATCACAGTTGCCACAGCAGTCACCATTAGCCTTAAGTCATAGCTATTATAGTCATTCATATAACCACTTTTGGCTCTTGTGAGGTACTAATTGTTGAATTGAGATATCTAAATGTTACTTCTCCTACATTCATTAATACAGTTTGTTGTTACCTTTATGGTCCTTTACACCAGCGGTCCCCAAGCTTTTCCACACTGGGGACAGGTTTCAGGGAAGACAATTGTTCCTTGGACTGGGGTGGTGGTAGGGTTGGAGGGCAGATGGTTTCGGGATGATTCGAGTGCATTCTATTTACTGTGCACTTTATTTCTTTCATTATTACATTGTAATATATAATGCAATAAGTATACAACTCACCATCATGTAGAATCAGTGGGAGCCCTGAGCTTGTTTTCCTGCAACTAGACAGTCCCATATGGGGGTGATGGGAGACAGTGCAGATCATCAGGCATTAGATTCTCAGAAAGAGCGCACGACCTAGATCCCTCCAAGCATGGTTCACAGTAGGGTTTGCGCTGCTGTGAGAATCTAACGCGGCCACTAATCTGACTGGAGGCTGAGCTCAGGCGGTAATGCCAGCAAGCAATGGGGAGCAGCTGTAAATACAGAGGAAGCTTCACTGCCCACCTCCTGCTTTGCTGCCTGGTTCCTAACAGGCCATGGATTAGAAGCTGCATGGGATCCATGAGGTCCCTAAATATCTCTGGGGTATGTGGTCTGGGTATTGGGGATACCTGCTTTATGCAGTTAGCTTTCTATAACTTCTAAAGCTATAATCTTTCTGTTCTTAGCAGTTCTCTTGCAGGAAACTAGATATTGAACTAAATGCGCCTTTTCAGGGACTGTCCTTTCCTAATTAAAAAAACAACCATCACCACAGAACATTAGTGAATTGGTTGACAGTAATACATTTTGATTATATAAATATAAATTCTATAGCCTACTTAGCGATTATTTATTTATGTACCCTGGGTATCCCAAGAGGTAGTACAGCAGCCCCAGATTATAGAGGGTGGCCTTGAGATCTGAATGAAGGAACTCTAATTCTAGATTTTGTAATGCCTGTGACTTAACGCCATCCTGCTCTGCCTGCTTCTCCAAGATCCCTGCTACCCCCCTCAAAGAATTCAAGCCGTGGAATAGCAGCAGATTTTGTTAGAACTTCCTGAATGCTAACCAGTGAGAACCCACTGGCTTGTTTTTGCGATATCAGCCTGTTAAAAGCATATCACCATAAAGATTTAATAGCCCTGTCTCTGCATCTAGGCACCTGTGAATATGAAACAACAGTATAAATATGATTTTGAACGTTGCATTGTCACAGATGAAAAATTGCACAAACATGTCAAATAAAATGCACCGCTGAAGAAGGAAATCAGACTTATTTTCGTCGCTGTTTACTGTACCAAAGCATTTTTGGAAACCCAAATCGGGGTGAAAATCGTTTTTGAATGAACGGCGGTGGCAGAGCGTGGTCGGGGTTAGCAGCAACGTGGCTGGGCGCCTTTAACTCGGCGTAACCTCCGGGGCCCGGGCCCGCGTTCCGGGCCCAGCGCCCGGGCCTGTGCGGCGCATTGGCCCCTCCTCCCCTCGCGCGCCGCGCGCATTGTTGTCCTTTAGCGATTGGTGGTTGGACCAGAAACAGCTGTGCAGAGCCGTGCCGTGTCAAGGGCTGTGGACCTGAATGCAGTGTAGCCGGCTGGCGGTGACTTACACCCGGGCTCCAGAGGGAGAGAGAAAGAGCTGCAGGCCGCTTGCATTGCGTCTTCCAGGCTGCGTGGACCCGGCGCCCCGCCGTTGGCGTTTGTGGGGGAGCTTGCCGTGGCGCCCCCTCCCTCTGGCTCTAGCTTCCTCTGGGGTTGGCGCAGGTGGGCCAGGCTGGGCACCGCAGATCTCCCCGTTCCCACGAAGGCTGGCTCGCCGTCTCTCTGCGAGGGGGAGGGACCATCCTAAAAATATGTAAATGTCCAAGCGCCGGCTCCAGGCTGGGGCAGCAGCCAAGGTCCCTTCGCGGCAGCCGGGTGCTTTACATGAAAATGAGAAGCCTGACGGGAACCGCGCTCTAACTTAAGGCAGCCTGGTGATTAGCATGAGACTGGGCGGCTGTCCTGCTTCCTGCCCTTCAATAGCAGTTCCGCGCTCTCGCGCCCGAGCCGCGCTGCCGCCGCGCGGGGGTCGATGGCAGGCTCGGCGTCCCTGGCAGCCATGGCTCCGTCGCCGCCTCGGCCAGTAAGTAGGAGCACGCTTGTGTAGGGGGCACATGCGTGTCGGCGCACCCACCCAGCCACCCACCCGCGCGCACGCACAGCGCCCGGAGCCTCGGCAGGAGGAAGATTGACGAGGCGCTGCAGTCGCGGGGACGGCGCGGGCTCTTCCTGGATTCCGCAGGAGCCCGCCTGCCGCAGCTGCTGTCTGCAGAGCCTGCACGGAGCCGGTGCACACGCGCCCCCCGCTCGAGCCTCTGTGATGAAGACTGCCTCCCGGGGGCTGCAGGGGAGGCAGAGCCAGCCAGCGCCAGGGACTGCGGGCTGCGCGGCCGGTAGGCCCGCGGGGACACGACTCGGACACTGTCATCCCCACGCCGCGCGCTGAGCCGCCCGACGCGGAGGGTCTGCCGCCGCCCGCCCCTCCGGCCTCCCGCACGCCCGGTCCGGGGTCGGCCCCGGAGGCCTCGGCTGCCTCGTTTGTTTGGGTCTTTTGTGCCGTGGCTCCCAGTTGGCTAAGCACTCCTGCGCTGAATCGGGCCATTGTCTGCGCTCCCATTGCCTTCACGCTGCCAGTCTCGGCGCCCCCACCCCGCCCGCCCCCTCCCCGCCTCCTCCCGGCCGGGGAGCCTCCTAACGTGCCTTTCCCCCCAGGAATCTGGAAGCTATAAGCCGGGCGGATTGCAAATGAAGTGTAATGCATTGTGGGACGTGTGTAAAATCGGAGCCTTCGCCGTGGGGGCGTGGGGGGGCGTGGGGAGGGCCGGACCCGCCGCTGGCGGTGTAGACGCCGACGAGGAGGGGCTGGGAAAATGTGCGCAGAGTCCGCCCGGGTCGTGCCCGCCGTAGACGGATGAAGGCGCGCGCTGCGCCCCGGCGCTGAGGCCCCGACGATCGGGGCGGCAGGTCGCCCTCCCCACCATGAAGAAGACCCGGAGCACAACCTTGCGGCGAGCCTGGCCTAGCTCGGATTTCTCGGACCGGGCCTCGGACCGCATGAGGTCCCGCAGCGAGAAGGACTACCGCCTGCACAAGCGCTTCCCCGCGGCCTTCGCGCCCCAGGCTTCGCGGGGCTACATGACATCAGGTTGGTTGGTGACCGCGTTTCTGTCCCCAGGCCGGGGCCGCGGGGCGGGCTCGGTACGCCGCGGCCCGGGTGCTTGGAAGAGAGGTCGGGCAGTGATGGATGCGATAAGTTATGGGGAAAGCAGGAAAAAATTAGCTCCCATCCACCATTTTGTACCTCCGCAAGATCCGCAGCGGGCCCTCTCAATATGGGGTTGGAGAGCTATTTAGTTAGGTAAAACGAGGGCCAGGGGACGAGCCGGGCGTTTTGGCTGCAGGGAGATAAATGACTGGGAGCCCTGGCGCTGCAGCCTGCTTGAGCTTTGTGGAGGATCCCGCGCCCAGGGCTGCCTGCGGTGCCAGGCTGGCGGGCTCCTGCATGGTGGCTGGTTATCTGAGTGGGTATTTCCAGCAGCCCCCTGTTCTCCAAAAGGGACAGGTTCCATGCGCAGTTCTGGATGGGCTGAGTCGGGAGAGTCCTGCAGACATCGCAGGCTCCTCTGATTTGCACGCAGAGGAGGGGTTGGAGCTCGCCGAATGCGTTCTGTGGGGGTAATGGTGCGGATGCCGATCGAATGCTCACATGATTCTGTGTGGATTTAACATATGTTGCTTTGAATTAGGCTGTATGGGAAGAATGGAGACTGTATCATGTATTTGCATGTCAGACGGGAAGGACAAACAAAACGGCAAATGGAAAGGGGAGGCTTCAAAAAAGATTTCCGCTTAAAATGCAGTGCTGTGAAAAGCCTTCCTGAAGGAGCCAGTTCTTTTTTTGGAAATTCAATGGGATGGCTTTGGTTTGATTTGAGAACCCAGGGATGAAATTCGTGAGGGAAATGCTGAAGGAGGAAAAGCCTGGAAACCTTCCGTTGCCTTCTCCTTACTTCTTAACTACTTGTATGTAATGATGTGTAAGGCATTGGGTTTTCTTTAGTTTTCATTCAGAGGAAAAATTGGATTTTCTTCTAAGCACACTGTAATGGAAGAACCGAGGTTTTATTTTAAGCCACATGCTGTAGCAAATCACCCTGAGCTCTGTCTTAACTGGGAAGAGCGTTTTAAGCTTGTGGTTGGTACTTAGAATCTAGCTTTACTATCTTTCTCCTAAAACAGCAAGGCCTTTTTCACTGGGGTCGGCATCTCATGCTTCGAAAATGCCTTGTGACCACATTTCCATGAACATAAAACCTAAATAAAAGAACCATCTTTTTTATTGCAAAATCAGGCGACGTAAGGATGTTGTACTATTTTGGCAATAAGGCTTCCTTGATTTTCCCTTTCATGAAAAGCCAAATTTGTAAAGGAACTGACAACCACAGTTTATACTTCAGTCATTTAAGTCACTGCTGTGGTTGCTATATTCTTCAGACTTGTGGCAGTAAATTTTGAAGCACACCTAAATCCAAACCTAACTTCAAAACACATTTGTACATAAACCCATGTCAGGTAATCCTGGGTTTCATGTGCTTAGGGTTTGAATGTCTTCATTCCACACTTCACAGTTCCCCTTTCTTATACCTCCTAAGGAGCCAGTCCTGATACCAAGGGTGAAACCATACTAGGGCTGGTGGCCATCATTTCTTCAACAAACGTGCTAGACTCTCTGTTTCATAATTTCAGGCACATTTCCGGGAGCTAGTTTTTTTTTTTTTTAAATCTATCTTGGCATTACCTCATTATCACATTTTTATTCTTTGCAAAAGAACTTGTCTGCTGTTGCAGGTACTGCAAGGCATTTTTGAAGGCTTGAGGAAGAAGCTCTTACTGTATCTGATTCCCTTATTTCATTTCTTGAGCTGCAAATGGTAACATGGTCCTATGGTGATAATGAAGGATAACTGTTTCAGGTTGGCGGTTTTCTGTTCAGGTTCCGTGTTAGGATGCTGCCGAGAAACCTGAAGACCGAAAGATGGAAGAAAAGTGCTGTCATTCATTCAGCATTTTATGGAGTGCCCCCAAAGAGCAAAGTGCCTTGCTGGATTCTCATGGGGTTACAGGGCCGGATATAACATGGTTTTTGCTCAGGGAGGGAGGCTTATCATTTATTCTTGATTTTGAATGTTAGCTAATACGTGGAATAAGAATCAGGTGTCGCTGCTATGGAAGGAAATAGTAAACATGAAGACAAACACCTACAATGAACATTGGGAGAAGAGGTGGAGTCTTTCTCGGGTGGAACTTTTGTGGGCATTGGGTTGGGAAGGATGCGTATCTTCATCTATTTCCTTTACAAATATGGCTCCTTTCAACATATGAGTATTGATAGAAATAGATGGTATATTGAAATACTTGTAAATGATTTGTGAGATGTTCTCATCCTTTTAGGAAATGTAAAGGAAATCCACTTTTATCAAGTTAGTGACTCTGGATACAGAGCCTTTGTCACATAAAATAGAGTAGAAAATGAAACCACTTAGAAACACACGAGACCTTTCATATTTCTTCTTTCTGTTTGTCTAGCCATTTGGTTTAATTACTACTGGTTTTCTCATACTTGATTTTTAATAAAAAGGGTTTTTGTTGTGGGTAAATTACTTGGGTTCAAAGGACAAGATAAGCCTTTCAGACATGTACTAAATGACTTAAAATAACTTCAGTTAAGAGACTGTCTTTAGACCCCCTCCTCCAACAAATATTCCTGAAAATTATAGGCAACAATCACTTAGTTTTAAACTTTAGGACATGAGAGAGCCTTGGGAATTTCAAGAAATAAATGTTAATCATTTTCCTTTTGGCCTGGCATCCCATATCACACAGTAGGTGCTTCAAGCAAAATTGTAGACTTCTGTAATAGCTTTCTAATGAGACAGCACCATTTCAAACAGTCTTTTCTCCACTAATAAGTAATTAGCACTGTGTGAAATGTGATTTATAGTAATAGGTTTGACATTAGGCCTTGGCCTTTCCTATACCTTCAAGATAAACTGCACTTAAGCTCAAGAGGTTAGAGCGGGCACCTATAAACTAGTGAGGTCTTGGGAAGGACAGTTAGAGAATTCTGAAACTTTAAGTCTTGAAGACTATGCCTTCTGTGACTGTTTAAGCCCCCAACTCATGCTACCAAATCTAAAGAAATCCTGAGAATTCATGAGCTTCCTAGCAACCAGTAAGTTCACAGGCCATGAGATGAGTTCATTGTTCATCTTGAATATTAATTTCCCAGTGGTGGTTTCTGGGCAGAAAGGGGAAGATCTTACCTTTTGTTCAAATCAAGAGGAATAATAAAAAGTACATGGCATTGTCTTAAGAAGAAAAGGGATTGGACCAAACGGATGTGGGGTGATTCTTGTGCATTTTCTAAAACTGGAAGTTACGATATTGATGAACTAGAGACAGAAGTAAAATTCCCCACAAAGGAGTAAATCTGTATAACGAACGTTAGTACTTTATGTATGAAAACATGCTAATTTATCTCTGTGAAATGATTTTCAAGGCCCCAAACCTTTTGTTGATAGGACTTTCTCTGTTCGAATTATGCAAACTGTGATCTCTTCACATGAGTGATGCTGTTGACTTTTACTTTTCTTTACTCTGCCATCCCCTAGCCATGGGGCTGGGTGCCTGTTTATATTCCATATATAATGCCACCAGAGTTTTGGGGACATTCTTGTTGATCAAGTACGGAAAGTAATTTTTTCACTATACAACTTCTACAGAACGTGATCCTTAAAGCTTTGTTTATGAATGGGAGAGCAAAGTCCTGGCCCATTTTAGTTTGATACTTGTCATTTTCATAACATCTTGGAGGAGTAAAGCCTGCGTTTTTAATACTACGGTTTTAAAGGCGTTGAAAAGAAAGATGAAACAAAAGCCCTGTACTGACATTGCAAGAAAATTGAAAGCAGTTTTTTCTGCTGGGGAAGCATGGCCAGCACGTCACCTTGATTAGTTTATTAGTTTTCATTTTATAGAAACTAATTCTGGGGCACGTTTGACTGTGTGTTCCAGTTCCTCATGTTCTGTTATTTTAAGAGACATGAGGGTTTTCTGGGAGTGGAGGATGGACACTGGAGGTTCTAATCTGGGCCTGCCACGAGCCAGCTGTGTCCCTGGCGAGTAATATGACCTCCCTCCATCTATAATGAGTTCTCCACTTCCACGCTGCCATTACAGAATTGGGCTCCATAGTTGCTCTGCAATCAGCAAGTGCCAGACTTCTGAACACTTACACATACGTTGTTAAGACAAAACCTCTGCCCTCTTCTATTTTCTGGAATCAGGTGCCTCCCATATGTGGGAATAGTGCTCATTTTGCAATACAATCCTATTTCTTATCATCCTGAAATGTTACATTAAATGTGTGCATTTTAGGACTCGCCCTGGTGACCAGAGAAATGAGGGGGGGGATAAATTAAGACCTGGCAAGTTATAACCATATGCAAGTTTTAATAAACAGCATCCTGTCACATCCCTTTCCTGCTTTGCAGAGATCCATTTTCAGCCCAGCCGCTCCAACTGTGTTTTAATTTGAAACTACCTATGTTGACTCCTTTCATCAGGCAAGTGGAAGTGAGGAATATTACACTTGGTGGTGAATGACTTTATTCTTTATTTCCCTGGAGAACATGAGTGGGCTTACAAAAGGTCACCTCTCTTGGTATTTCAGTATTTTTTACATTCTTTTCAATGTTTTTATTTGAAAAAAAGAAAGGGATATGAGTATATTGTATAAAAACCTTAGCACTTCTGCACCTCCAGAGCAATTCTGGCCTTATATACCCTACACCCAGAGACTTAGGACGATTCAGACAATGGTATATATTCTTTGGTACAGGATTGCTTATGCTGAGTGCAGGTTATAACTAAAAGCAAAATCTGCTTGGACCCTTGCCAGTGGGTGATATGCTAACTTTTGAATTTAGGACATGCTTTTGTAAATCAGTCAGAGAGAGTGTGTGCGGCCTGATCCATAAGGTCCAAAGCAGAGCTTCTTCTGGTTTGCGAGAGTATAGATATAGTCTACTCCAAACTGACGGCAGCTGTAGTAGCACAAGGAAGAAAGGACGTGCGTAGTTTTTAAAGTAAGGGGTATACCCCTCTTGAGGTAGGAAAAGGCTAGTTTTCTTTCATCAGCCTGTGCAACCAGTCAGAAAATTCTATTTGTTCCTCTCACTTAAATATTTTTAAAACCTGTCTCTTCCTCTTCATCTCTGTTGCTGAGCTCTTCTGTTCTGTTACAGTATCTTCCAGACAGACCTCTCTTCCAGTTCCATCCCTCCTCCATATGTCCCCAGAGGGCTTTTATGGTTTTGTTTTGGTTTTGTTATTTTAAAATCTCTCCTAAAGCAAAATCAGTCATGTTACTTCCCTTCCCAGTGTTTCTCAGGCCGATGGATGAAACAGACCAAGGTACATCACAGTGTGACCTCCCTGGCTTTTTCTACCTCTTCTCTCTCTCCCCTGTTCCCCTCACCTGGTGCTCTGGGGTCTGGGAGCTCTTTACCTGCAGCAGTGCCTGTCGCCTTGTGTACCTGTTGTAGTTTATGTGACTTTGCCCAGAATGCATTCTCCAGCCTTACAGGTCTGATAGAATCCTTTTAGCCTTCCAGAAGCAGCTCCTATGCCCCCTTCTCTTGCATCGTGTCTCAGGTCCTTTCTAGAGTGAATGACTCCAGTTTGATTTGTACCTGTGTTACAGCAACACGGTCACGTTGTGCCGCACCACAAGTTTACCCGTGTGCGTCCCCAGTCTGGACGGTGAAATCCTCACTGATGGTAGCTGCCTTATTCATGTCTCTGTTTTGCCAGCAACCACAGAGCTTGGCATGGATCAGGCACACAGTAAATGTGTATGGGATGAGTGACTAAAACTTGACTTCTTAGAAAGTTGAATGAAGTCTTGAAGTCCTAAGGTGAGTCACCTTTTTGTAACTGCAGAAGTTTACAAGCATGTATCGTAAGATGCTACTTTTTAAGGATCTCCCATTGTGATCGGCACACAGGACCAGCAAGCTATGAGTGGATGATCAGAAAGTACTAAATAACACGATACAATCAAGAGTCAAGTTGGCCTGGCTGATGTGGTTGCTGCAAGTGGAACTGGAGTTCAGAGAAAAGAAACGATGTTGCTTAGCAAAGGCTGCCCAGAGGGAGGACTTACTTGGGTCTTGATAAGTGGGTAGATTGGAAGAGATGGAAAAGGAGAAGGATTTGGGGAAGGTTGAGGAAGCGGTACAAACCAAGACACGAAGCTGGAAATGAAAATGGGTGTGTGAAATTTGTCTCACTGTAACTCTGAGATGTAACTGGAAATGTGTGGGATCCCGAAATCTGAGCGGATTCTGAGTTTATGGGGTAGGCAATAGCTTTGTGATTTGGGGAGAGAAATGATGAAAGGAGCCTTTTTAAAGAGGTAGCAGAAAGTGGCTTGTGGGATAAATGCATGCTGTGAACGTCTAGAGCCTGGGAGACCAGCGGGGAGGTGTTTGGGGGTCGGTGTGGTGATCAAGCAGTAAGATGACAGCCGTAGAACAGCATGGAGTCGTCTCAAGATCTTGAGGGTGGTGTGCGAATGAGGCACTGCTAGGCGTCATTAACATACCACCCTCAAGATTTAAAAAAATACATCCACCTACCACCTGCACTGTTACCGATTTCATACTTCTCTTTAACTTGATATACTTTTGTATTTAAGTGAATTAAAGAGAACATTTTGCATTTGCTATGAAGTTATAGATTTCCCGTGATCATTATGGTTTTTTTTAATCCCTACTAAAATGAATATTATTTCAGTAAAAAATATTCAACTAGGTACTGCCCAAAAGGAACCCATGGACCTGAGTGGTACTCACACCATATAGTGAAAATCCTGAGTAGGCCAAAGGAGGAGGGATGGGACGAGGTAGAAGGGGACGAAGTGGAAAGGGAAAATCTGGGAAAACAATGGAATGGGCTGTTCTTTGTAAGTGGTTGGATTTAAGAGGTGAAAGAAAATAAAGGGGAACATGGCGAAACCCCATCTCTACAAAAATTACAAAAATAAGCCACGCTTGATGGTATGTGCCTGTAGTCTCAGCTACTCCGGAGGCTGAGTGGGAGGATCACCTGAGCCTGGGGAGGTTGAGGCCGCAGTGAGCCGAGATTGTGCCACTGCACTCCAGCCTGGGCGACAGAATGAGACTCTGTCTCATAAAAATACAAAAGGTGAATCTAATTTTGTTGCTGGAAGAATGCAGTAAATGACGAGGAACCTGCAGAAAGTGAGTGGAGGATGAGTTCCATTTTGGGCTAATGGTTTGGTATTCCGAGCACAGAGGGCTTTTAGGCGTACAGGCGAACAATGAAGGCATGTGGGTTGGAGATCGCTTACGCGGCGGTGTTCGTAGCGAACACGGGAAGAGCTTGGCTTTGTGTGCTTGGTGCTCCCCTTCTTGGAGGGGAGCAGATGACTGATTTTTATTTCCCACAGAAGGAGGTTCAGTTGGATTCCATTAACTCAGAGTCCTCCTTGGGTTTCTAAAACCTGGAAACTGGAGGTTTGGATTGCTTGGAGATTGTCCGCTTTCCTGTTCCTGAAAGTAAAGTGCCCTTTAACTCTTGGATTTGTTTCATGAGTGTTTCATTTATTCAGAAGCCATTGCCTTGCTGATAGAAGGGATATGCTTTTGGTGTCTACAGTCAGGTCTGAAAAGAGAGCTGTGCAAGTAGCAGCACAAAAGAGGAGGCCAGCTATGTAAATAATGTCTATTTCAAACATCTGTCATATACCTATTCTGTTGAAAATTTATGGCTTAGGTAACTCATACACACAGTCAAAGTCTCCATTTATCTTTCTACTTTAATCCATGATGGCCCCTCCAGGCCAAGTTTTCTCTTTTTGAAGATAAAAGAGAGAGAGTTGGCAGATGCCTGTGGGCAGCAGAGGTAGCAGGACTATTGCCTGCCTTACCGCTCTGATGGCCGTAGTTTCGGAGGGAGGAGACATCCTCTGCAATTAACACTGTCTCCTCACCCCTACTACAGATTCCTGTCTGGTTGGTTCCCCTAAGAGAGCTAACAGACCATTTATTGCTTTCGGCATACCCAGCTTTTGCTTTGAACTTGTCTCATTATTAGATGAAATGAGGACCCCCATAGTGATTGAGGTGTGTGGGGTATTTGCCTTTTTTTTTTCCTTTGGCTGCCCAGTATCTGAACCTCTTTTCGATGTCTGTGTCATTCCCTGTTGTTATGAGTCAAATGTGTTTGCCCAAAAGACACGTTCAAGTCTTAACCCCAGTACCTGCGTATATGCCTGTATTTGGAAATCAGGTCATGGTGGCTGCAACCAAGTTCAGATGCAGCGGTCCTGGAATAGGCTGAGCTCTAAATCCACATGACTGGTGTTCTTAGAAGAAAAGAGGCTGGGTGCAGTGGGTCATGCCTGTAATCCCAGCACTTTGGAAGGCCGAGGTGGGCAGATTGCCAGAGCTCCGGAGTTCAAGACCAGCCTGGGCAACACAGTGAAACCCTATCTCTACTAAAATGAAAGAAGTTAGCTCAGTGTGGCAGTGTGCGCTGAGGCAAGAGAATTGCTTGAACCCGGGAGGTGGAGGTTGCTGTGAGCTGAGATCGCGACACTGCACTCCAGCCTAGGTAACACAGTGAGACTCCATTTCAAAAAAAGAAGAAAAGAAGAGACACAGACACAGGGGCGAATACCATGTGACAAGAGAGGCAGAGATGGGAGTGCTGTGTCTACAAACCAGGGAAGGCCCAGCACCGCCAGCCACCACCAGATGCTGGGAGAGAGGCATGGGATGGCTTCACCCTCAGGGCTCCCCCAAAACACAATCCTGCTGATGCTACTTCTAGCATTCAGAGCTGGGAGAGCACACATTTCTGTTGCTTTGATCCATCCGCTGTGTGGTGCTAGTTCCAGCAGTCCCAGGACCCTAGTCTGCCACCTCTGAGCCTTGGTGGAAGGCAATGCATGCATTCTCTGTGTAGATGCTGAAATCGCCATGTAGTTACGTTCCTGGACTTCTTTACATGGAGGACAGGGGCTAGAGCCCTGGGTTTCACCCATTGCATATTCCCTTCCCAACTTCTGATCTGGTGCTAGTAGGGTAAGATGATGGGGACTGTGAGACAGAGTCCCCAGACGTGGTGTTGCACCGTGATGTCGTCCTGAGGCCAGTGGTGGCAGCCGGCGGGTGGTGTCCCATGTGGCCTTGCCAGGGGTGCCAGCTGCAGGTTCGTGCTTGGTGGTGGCTGCAGAGGTGTCCTCACTGAAGCAGCTCTGGCTGTAAGTTTCAAGCCTGGGTTTCCAGCCCTCCCTGGAATCCTTGAGTTACTCAGTGTATTTTACTATATTCTTTTTTCTGAGAGGCTGTGTAGCATAGCGATTTAGAGCAGAGATGCAGACTCATGGCTTGGCTTCACAGTTCAGTGTTACCATCACTAGCTGGGTAAACTTGGAAACGTTGCCTGTTTTTTCAGGACCTCGGCTTCCTTACCTGCAACATGAGAATAATAATGGTACGTACCCGTTGGGCTCTGGGTGAATTCTTATGCATAAAGCACTTAGAACCAGGCTTGGTACAATGGAAGCATTATATCCCTATGACTGATTTTTGCCCTATGACTGATAATTGCCAGAATGGCAATGATATTTGCACCAACCTAATATTAAAAGAGCCAGCATTTGTTTCTGTCGTATAAAACTGAGACTCCCATCAGACACAGGCATAGAATCACAACAGAATCTCAGTCGTTGTCACTTCAAAGTATTGACATGAATAGTGACTTGCACATAAGCCACACAAAGAAGTACAGTTGAGTTTTACTTTGCAGCCATGTCGCCTTCCTTTCGGGACCTTTCCAGAGCGCTTCTGTTTTCCCCTTTCGAGTAATGCCCTCTTCTCCTCTACTTCCTATCTACTTCCTCCTAGTGTTTAGAACTTAGTTCCTTAAGGAAACCTGATGGAGTGTGACAGAGCTGCTCCTTCTCTGCGCTCCGGCAGCACTTCTTGGACACCTCTGAAATAATCGACGAATCTGTCATTTCCTTGTCTGACCCTCCATCTAGACTAGAAGCTCTTTCAGGCCACGAGTGGGCTCTGACTTGCTTTGTCCTCCCAGTGTCTGGCGAGTGCCAGAGGTGTAGCAGGAACACAGCAGTTTAAATGCATAGATACGGGGATGCATGGTCTTGCTGGCATTCCCAGTGGCTTCAGTGGACTCTGTATTTCACGTCTTCTCTAACCGGATGCGTGGTTGGGGCCCGGGCTTGATGAGAAGAAGCCACCAGGGTGATGGTGGTGGATCAGTCATCTTGACCCACTCACAGTGGCCCAAAAGGACGAACGGAAGGAAACCAGGGTAGTTTAGCTAACCACCAGGTTGTAGAGAGGTGACCTTCAGTCTCAGGATTTTAAAAAATTCCGGCATGGATCTTTGGTGAAATCATAAAACAATGTCTTCTGAATTCACCAAATGTCTAAGATAAAACTTCCATTTAGAGTAGATGCTAGAGCTTGTGATTAGAATGGGGCATTCTGTTAATCTAATGAACTCTTGGGTTTTTATTTCCATTGGTTTTCAAATAACCGAAAGAAGTATTTGGACATATTTTCCTCACAGTTGCAGACTGGCTGTTTATAGTGTAGACAATGGGAATATGTGGATAACTTTTGAAACGTGCTTTTAAAAAGACTGTTTAGGCTGGGCGCGGTGGCTCACGCCTATAATCACAGCACTTTGGGAGGCAGAGGCGGGTGGTTCATGAAGTCAGGGGTTCAAGACCAGCCTGCTCAACGTGGTCAAACCTTGTCTCTACTAAAAACTACAAAAATTAGCCAGGTGCAGTGGCAGACACCAGTAATCGCAGCTACTCAAGAGGCTGAGGCAGGATAATCGCTTGAACCCAGGCGGCAGAGGTTGCAGTGAGCCGAGATTGCGCCACTGCACTCTAGCCTGGGTGACAGAGTGAGACTCCATCTCAAAACAAAACAAAACAAAAACCAAAAAAAAAAACCGTTTAGCCAGAGAGTGAACAAGCCCCAAAGAGCAGAACAGTGAAGATGGCCTTAATGTCAAGTGGATTTTTCCTTATTTGTGATAGTAGCCTCTGTCTTGCATTCATCAAACGCCTTTATGCAGTAAGGCTGCCCAGGGACTTAGGGCTTTGAAATCAGACATTCATAGACTGGCGCTGGCACCCGCTTGCTGGCTGTGAAATTCTAACAATTGATGTTATCAGTC
This sequence comes from Alouatta palliata, assembly GCA_004027835.1. NCBI lineage: Eukaryota > Metazoa > Chordata > Mammalia > Primates > Atelidae > Alouatta > Alouatta palliata. The sequence goes on along the minus strand of PVKV010002739.1, from coordinate 130,628 downwards.
TATCCTCTGTTTTCTTATCTTTAAGATGAGGATAAAACAGAATCTAATTTATAGTTGTTATGTGGATTAAATGGGCAAATGGATACAAAATAATTAGCATAGTGCCTGACACACAGTCAAAACCTAATACCTCTTTGCTACTATATGACTATTTCTTTTGGAACATAGCTGTGCAGGATCGACTGGTTTCTAAGTGTTTTTCACTTGAGGATGCAGGCAGAGCCAGCAGGCAACTTGTCTAGCGCCGCATAGACTTAAAAGCAACTTTAAATGAAATTCTTAGCCTAATATTTGGTACTCATTTATCAGAAATCAAATATTCCATTTCGTACTGATTTTGGTATGTGCTCTTAAGGAAATCCACAGACTTATTCATTTATCTAAGTGGGCTCATTTGTCCTTGAACTTCCAACTTAGAAAAAAGGGTAGAGAGTCACCATGCAGTCAGTATAGACAGCGTTCCCGTGGAGTGTAACTCTAAGAGGACTTGCATTTACTCAAAATCAGGGAAACTGTGCCCTATGTAATCAGACATAGCTTAATCTGAGATACTTATTTTGACTTCTCAGTTGAAGGTAAAAGAGAAAACTCCTCTTCTGAGCTGCGAGTTCAGCTGTGTGTTTATGGGTTTGCATATGCCATAAAAATGAGTCTCATAGAAACACGATGTGAGAGAGGGACACTGTGAAATGAAGGTCCATCTTTCAAGGCCCATTTTGAAAGTAAAGCCAGTAGGCTCTCTCCTGCCAACCAAGTGCATGCTCTTCCTTTGGTGAGTTTGTAAAAGTAGCGGTGGGCCCAGTGGAATCTCAGGTCAGCACAGCCTCCCAGGTTGCGTAGGAAATAAAGGGGGTTGGTGCTGGAATTGGAGGTCCACTTTTCACACGTGTTAATGTCTCAGCTGCTACGAGCAGATGGTTTGGCAGCCAGGCCTGGGGCTCCGAGATGACAGACTGAGTGGAGGAGCAGAACGGGTTTTCCCTCCTGCATGCACCTCCTGTGAACCTGCGCCAGCCAGGATCTGGGAGCTCAAAGCTGCCCACCTTTGCGACATCTATCCCCGAGTTTCCATTTTCCTTATTCATTTGCAACACATCCTTTCCCTTCCTTCAAATCCAGGGAAAAATAACTAAAGAAAAACCGAAATGGTACTAAGTACCTTGCTTTCTATGGTCTGCCCAACTAATTGAACTTCGAAAGCCTCTTCTGCTTAGGATTCCACAAGTCTTGGCTTTCTTTAGTCAAAGCATAGCTTCTGGAGCATGCAGAACGTTTTTCCATATGGTGCACCCTGCTTGATGTGGGTGATTTAAACACATGGAGAGATACACAGAATGTTTGCTTGGGATGCCAGAGGCATAATAAATAGTAGTGTACCATCCTGGCCTAAGGGCCAGAAATGGAGGTTTCCGTTGTGAGACGCAGCCATATGCGTGCTCGGCTTCGTCTCCAGGGCAGCTTGGTGGAGTGTGCTTGGGCTGGGACTGCTGCTGTGCGCCCGTTTTTAGAGGTGGGGTTTATGGTTTCACAGTCGTGGAGTCAGGCCGTCCTAGGAGGTGTCTGTTAAGCTCCCAGGCAGTGGCACGGGCCTGGGACACAAGCACAGTCTGAGAGCATGCTTCCTAAAAGGTAGTGGAGTTCGGGTGTGCTCTGCTATCTTTTAAGATATGAAAAAGGATCTCTTTACTCTCAACTCCCTCTCCCCGAAGGAAGTAAACCATTGTTGTTATTGATATTGTTTTTGTTTTTTAAGATGGTCTCACTCTGTCACCCAGGGTGGAGTGAAGTGGGACAGTCGTAGCTCACTGCAGCCTCTATCTCCTGGGCTCAATCAAGCACTCCTCCCACCTCGGCCTCCCAAGTAGCTGGGATTGGAGTTGTGTACCACCATACCTGGCTATTTTTAAAATTTTTTTGTAGACTGGGTCTTGCCATGTTACTCAGGCTGGTTTCAAACTCCTGAGGTCAAGGAGTCCTCCTGCCTTGGCCTCCCAGTGTGCTGGGATTACAGACATGAGCCACTGCATCTGGGTGGAAACCATTGTTTATTGAGCACGTACTTGGTACGTTGGTACCTGTGTCAGTGTTACCTTGTTTAGTCCTCAGAGAAACCCTGCCTGCAAGGGTGCCACCAATTAATATTTTAGCAACACAAATGAAAAAAAATCAGAAAACTGAGATTACACACACACACACACACACACACACACACACACACACACTCTCTCTCTCTCTCTCATATGTATACTTTTAATCATGTTAAATATTAGTTCAATAACTTATTTTTATTTTTATTTTGAGACAGGGTCTCACTCTGTCACGCAGGCTGGAGTGCAGTGGCGCTATCTCGGTTCACTGCAACCTCTGCCTCCCAGGTTCAAGCGATTCTCCTGCCTCAGCCTGCAAAGTAGTAGCTGGGCTTATAGGTGCTCACCACCATGCCTGGTTAATTTTTGTATTTTTAGTACAGATGGAGTTTGACCATGTTGGCCAGACTGGTCTTGAACTCCTGACCTCAAGTGATCTGCCTGCCTTGGCCTCCCAAAGTGCTGGGATTACAGGCGTGAGCCACCATGCCCGGACTTCTTATTTTTAAATAAGGTATTTAATATTGTTTCATTCCCCCAGTGTTTCGAGTGGACCCCACTGTAGAAGCCGGTGCTGTACTGAGAGAGAGAGAGAGCAGATTTTAGGGCTCCTTGCATATTCTAACAAGTCTAACCCTAAATACTTGTGTATATTATTTAAAAATAATCTCTTCTCAGCCAGTAGAGGTTCTTCTGAGAATTATCTTGCCTTACCCAAAGAACAATAAGCCTCCTAAGATCTGCCAAGGGGCGGGCTGGGGGATTTGCTGAGTTTCCCTGCTGCTCTTCCTCTTCCTCTTTTAAGCACCTTGGAGCAGGTTTCAAATGCCATTGTAATGCCGTTGGGAGCTCAGTTGTCTTAATAGGCCTAGTGTTATCATGAGCTGTCAATCATGCAGTGAACATCCCTGATTCTTGGAGGAGATGAGACAGTTGGGGTTGAACAACTCCTGGGTCTTAACTCATTTAGTGCAAAGGTACCTGACAACAAAATCTGAAACTTCAAATAAAAAGAAGTCACAAACATAAACGCAGTTTCATTCATTTGTGAATCATTTTCTTCTGCTCACTCATTTCCTCTTGTATTTTTCTTGACTTTTTTAGTTATGAAAAATTGCTGAAGCAGCATTCAGTTTAGCACAGTCTAATTTCTTCCATCTGTTGTTAGGCCGAACATTATTCTGAGGATAGCAGTAGGCTAAGATCCAAATAATTGAACAATTTGACAGGACCTGGCACAATAATTTAAAGTGACAGAACTGAGGGCAAAGAAGAAGTTCTGTGGCTTTGCTTGGTGTAAGATAAGATTAAGTTCAAGGTAATCAAGAAAGAATTTAATAAAGTAGGACTTTTGTTGAATATGATTAAAAAGTTTCGATGGTTAAAAATTGGGTAAACCAACTGTATCTTTGATAGGAATCAGTGAACTGGTTTAGAGTATCTTAGATGTGTATTACAAAATCTTCAATCTGGGGGAAAACAAAAAAAAGGGTCCTTATGACTCCCTGTAGGAGGATCACTCTGAGAAAATCTGTTACAGTTTCTTCCAGCATTTCAGTGGTCCAGGAGGATGGGTTCAGTAACCCATGGCAACAGTGAATGTGGGTAATATGGAAACATAAGCTTCGTTCAGTTGTGCTAGTAGGAGGACCTGCAAAATCCAGCACCTACATAATGCTTGGAATGTATAAGATTTAAAGTAATGCAAACAAAGGAAAGCCCAGCTCTTCAGAGCATTTAAGAACAGTCGCAAAGCTTTATGATATATGGTATATATTTTTAAAAACACACAATGGCTTTTAAACAATATATAATAGTTAAAAATGATGTCTTTTATTAACACTTCCCCTGTTTCGTGGCTAGCTAACTAACTAACACTTAAATTCTCTGTGTACTATACTAAAGAAATATAACACAAAGTTGTCAGCTTTTAACTAAAGATATGATTTATAGTTTCTTGGTATTTTTACCTTTAGAATCAAGACACCAGAAGATAAACTCGTAAAATGAAAAAGGTCAAATTCACTTGTAGTTCATTTTCTAAGATGAGAATTTGTTAATTATTTGCATATCTACTTCTTATCGTGGTCCTCTTTCTAATGATCTTCTGGGAGAGATTTGATTAGTAAACTACGTCTTTAAAGCAAAGGGTTTAACGATATCCAGCACATTAAACATATAGAAATTGCATTCATCTGAGCAAGATGACTTTTCACAAATTTCTATTCCCTGGTGCTTCGAGAAAATGAATAGATTGTTCCTCAGGTGCAAATATTATTTTAACTGTTTAGATTCATTCTTAGTCATGCATTTTTAAAAACTGACTCTTTCAAATTGTGGTAAAAAAGCGCATAGCACAGAAGTCACCATCTTAACTTTTTAAGCGTACAGTTCGGTGGTATTAATTACGTTCCCATTGTTTTGCAGCCAACACCAGGGTATATCCTGGGACCTGTTTTTATCTTGCAAAACTGAAACTCTGTACCTATTACATACTAACTCCCTGTCCTCCCTACGCTCATCCCATGCAACCACCATTCTACTGTTTGTCTCTGTGACATTGATTACTCTATTGATTACATGACATTGATTACTCATGTAAGTAGAATCATACAACATCTGGCCTTTCGTGACTGGTTTACTTCACTTAGCATATCATCAAGGTTCATCCGTGTTGTAGTGTGTGTTCGAATCTTCTTCCTTGTTGAGGCGGAATCGTATTCCACTGCACGTGTGTACCATGTGTCCTTTGTTCATTCATCTGTTGATGGACATTTGGGTTCCCACTAGTTTGCTCTTGTGAAGAATTCTGCTGTGCACACAGATGTACAAACAACTGGCAAGTCCCTGCCTGCAGTTCCTTTATGTACATACCCAGAAGCAGCATTGCTGGCTCACATGGCAATTCTGTTTAACTTATTTTGAGGAACCGACAGACCATTTTTCACAGTGGTTGCACCATTTTACATACCCGCCAACGGTGTACAAGCGTTCTAACTTCTCCACATCCCTGCCAACACTTGTTATTTCCTGTTGTTTTCTTTGACAGTAGACATTCTAATGGATGTGTGTTCTTAGTCATGTATGTTATGGAATATAGATACTCACAGCTCCATGCTGTGGATGATCTGTCTTCTCTGAGAAGTTAGAAGAAAACTGGAGTGATCTCTGTATTCTCTGCTGCACAGAGAAACATGATCAGTCGGAGTCTTTCTTAGAAGGCCACTGTCACCTGATTAATAACCAACATGGAAGACAAAGGCAGAGCTGATCAACGAAAGGGCTCCTAGTTTCTTGTGCTGTTGTTTGAATACTGTTTTCTTATTTTTTCCTAGTGAGAGAAATATTTAAATATGGGCAAAGTCAACTTGTAATACTTCAAGTTTCATTCCTGTTTGCAATGTGTGCTGTGAGGTAGTGCGGTGGGTTGCTTAAAATGTGAAGAGCGTAGAGAGCATAGAATATCCTTGGGGGTGAGCTGCAAAAAGTGAGGTGTCAGATGAGTCCTTACCCCGGGGCTGTGAGGAGTGTGACATGGAGTTGTCGTGCCACATTCGGCAGGGTCAGCACTGACTGATTCTGTGCTCATCTTCTAGATGTACCTCCAGGAGGCAGGGACACTCTGTAGACTGTGATTCCTAGACACCATCTGTGGACCAGCATTGAGTTGGTTCCTTCTGCAGAATCATCTGGGGAGCTTGTGAAGCAGATACACATCTTGGCCTCATTCTCCAAGTATTTGTATCTTGGGATGGGGCCCAGAACTTTATGTTTTAAAAGCTCTCGAGGTGATTCTGATGCACAGTTAGGTTTGGTCGCCACTGATTTGGAATAGCTTGTCCAGGGCAGGGAGCCTCTCAGCATATTCTTTCAGATCCTCACTGTTCCCTCACACATTTAGCAAACCAGCGTTGCCTGTTTGTGTCATGGCCTGGAAACGTGCTTGTTTTATTAGAGTCACAATCCGTTCTTGCCTTGAAGCCTCCCACAGTTGGCTGGAGACATACAGGAGACCACGGTGGGATGTGGGTGATGAGTGGGGCTGAGTAGGGGGCCTGGGCCTCACAGAGACGAGGACATGGGAAAGGACTTCTGAGGAGGCACAGGAGCCCCGTCTCTGCCCTTGGAGGGGCAGGCATCCTGGCAGGGAAGGACAAGAGAGGCTGGACACAGGAGGAGTCGCCCAGGCAGCACCCTTCCTCTAGAGGCCGGCAGATGAGAGAGACAAAGCAAGAGAGAGGCGAGGCCAGGACCCAGGAGGGCTTTGTATTTCAAGCTGAGGAGCTGTCACTTTATTCTGAGCTTAATGAGTCCCAGACAGACTTGAAGCAGGGGAGTGACATGTTGGGATTTGCATGAGAGAGAGATCACCCTGGCTCAGGGTGGAAAATGGATTGTAGGGCCTAGAGGAAGAAACTGAGAGGCAGGCAGTGGCTGGAGAGAGGCTTGCAAGGGTGACAGGGCCAGAATGTTGAGGAATGCCGTGCCTGGCGCTGCCTGTCTCCACCTTGAAGCAGGAAGTTGGGTGGAAGAGTTGGAGGAGGCCGTTGGCAAGATGCCAGTCAAGATAGCTGTGCTGGTATTAGAAGGGAGACGTGGTAGACCTCCCTTAGGGAGTCTCAGGGAGGCCTGTTGAGGCCGGATACTGTGAATTTGTGTTGGCTTTTTTTTTTTTTAAGATGAAGTTTTGCTTTTGTTGCCAGGCTGGAGTACAATGGTGTGATCTCAGTTTACCGCAACCTCCGCCTCCCGGTTCAAGCAATTCTCCTGCCTCAACCTCCTGAGTAGCTGGGATTACAGGCGTGCGCCACTACCCTTGGCCAATGTTTTTGTATTTTTAGTAGAGACAGGGTTTCTCCATGGTGGTCAGGCTGATCTCAAACTCCTGACCTCAAGTGATCCGCCCACCTCAGCCTCCCAAAGTGCTGGGATTACAGGCATGAGCCAGTGTGATGGACTGAATTTGTATGATGGAGTGGTTTTTATATGTAGTGCTCTATAATCTGAGTGCCAAAGTGGGAATACCAGACATACGGATTTTTCTAGGTTTACCGCTTTGCCAAGTAGAAGGATCTAGAATAATGAGGAAGTTGAGGTTTCTTTTTCTCATTGTGTTGTAACCTTCGAATGAAGCAGGGCTGATGGGATGTCTCCTTTGGGGATTTGTTCCTAGTGGAAGCACAGGTTTGATGTATGATACCCCTTAATCTTCTGAACGGTTCTCTAATCATGGTAGTCTAAATATTCAAAAAGGGAATCCAAATTAAAAGAAGTACAGTGGGTGAAAATTTGAATCTTGATCACAAACTGTCATTTCAAACTCACTTGTTTTTTGATAGAATTGGGGTCTGGTCTTATTATGTTGCCCAGGCTGGTCTTGAACTCCTGGGCTCAAGCAGTCCTCCCACTGTGGCCTCCCAAAGCCCTGGGATTACAGGCACGAGCCACCTTCCCTGGCCCCAAACTCATTTTCAAAGTTGCTTGAAGAATAATTCCAATTGGAGTCTATTATCATGAAGAATTATTTCTGAAGGACACTTGTACTCTTCTTAAGCTCTAGTAAAGAAAAATTGATCACCTAATTAAGCTTTTGTCAGATGTGACTCGCTATGTATATAATGTTCCACTAGACAATGTAATACATATAGCTACGACTGGAATTGCACTAATTTGGGATAATTGGGAGGAAGACCTGTCTAAATAAGTGAAAGATTTAAATTTTATAGAATGTTTAATGGAATTCAGTCTTACTACTTTCATGTCCCTAGGCTATCTAACAAATGGATAAATTATTTATAATTAGCATATCAATGGTTCTACTAAGAGATTGCTCCATTTAGTATTTGAAAACAGGTTTTTTTTTTCCTTCTTGAATCATTGATAGGGTGCCCTGAAATTGTATGTATGCCAGTTATTTCTCTTAGCTAAAGGAAAGGTAACCTTTAACCTGGCCCTGTCCCATCATCTCCAAACTCCAAACTGGTAGATTTCAAATTAAAATGAAATTTTATTACATGGGAGAACCAAGTAATTCTGCATCCTTAACGACATGTGAGTCTTTTTCTTTTTAAAAAGAAATTTGTATTTCCACCACCTATATGAGAACAGATGTGTTTTTAAAATTCAAAAGGAAAAATACACAACTAAATATTCAAGATAAAGAAATTAAATATTCAAGATAAATTGAAAAGTACAGATTTTAAAAATTAAGAAAATAAGATAAAGAAATAATAAAAATATAAAACATTCAAGATAAACACTCAAAATGATAAATAAATATCCAAGAAGAAATAAATAAGAAACATGTTGTTTTCTCCAAAGAATATTTTAGAATTCCTGATAATAATGTTTCCCACGTATTGAGGCCCTAATAGGAGCCAGCTACATTCTTTCATTTAATACAACAGCCAATCCTCTGAGGTTGTTATTATTATATCAATTTACTGATAAGGAATTTGTGGTTGAACATTACTAATTAATGGCAGAGCTAGGATTCAAATCTGGATCTGGTAACTTTTCTTAGGATGAACCTTTAGTACTTCGTCCTCCAGTGTATAATTAGAGTAAAGCAAAAAGTGGGTTTTTTTTGTTTGTTTGTTTATTTTTAAGACAGAGTCTTGCTCTGTCATCCAGGCTGGAGTGCAGTGGTGCGATCTCAGATCACTGAAACCTCTGCCTCCCAGGTTCAAGAGATTCTCCTGACTCAGCATCCCAAGTAGCTGGGACCACAGGCGTGCACCACCGTGCCTGGGTAACTTTCATATTTTCAGTAGAGACGGAGTTTTGCCATGTTGCCCAGGATGGTCTCGAACTCCTGACGTAAGGTGATCTGCCCGCCTCAGCCTCCCAAAGTGCTGGATTACAGGTGTGAGCCACCACACCCGGCCACAAATAGTGTTTTTTAACCAGAGCTGTGAAAAGTTAGGAGATGGAAACTGGGCATAAAGTATCAACCTACTCTTAACAGAAAGGAAAACGCTATCGGTGCAAAAATGGCGGCGTTCAGGAGGATGAAAACAACATGTCATGATGAATATTATTTCCTCATTGACTCTGATTGTTTTTCTAGCCGGTAACTGATTCTTTGCACACATGTGGACTTTTCTGTTGGTTTCCGAAAGCAGAGCCAATGCCAAATAGTGGCTGGAGGCCCGGATGTGGGAGAAGGCTGGCTGAGTTTGGGCACAGGTTCTGCATAGAACCAGCTGTGTAGCCTGGCCCCCATGCCTGGCGTCTGTGTCTCATGTGTCAAATGGGCTAACAGCAGCACCTGCTTCATGGGATTGTTTGAGGATCGAATGCCTTCATACATGTAAAACCTTGAGAATAGCAACCTTTAGCTGAATGTTACTGTGCTCAGTAACAGTTAACAGTCATTAATAAGCTTATAGTGTCAGTTTAGCAATAAGCAGCTTTGGGTCTCTGAAAAGGGGTCATTTATTTCTGAGAACTTTTTTTTTTAAGGTGGGAAAGACTTAACTGCTGGTAATTACAATCTCCCCTGACCTATAGGAGCTGTTTTAAATGGTGTGTTTAAAATAGATTGGCTTTGCAGGATAGACATGGTACTTTTTCAGTGCACATGTTCCTGAGCTGCAAGTACCAATTAGTACTTAATAGTCAGGAGGTTGCCAACTGATGTTATTTATGGGAGGTAGGAGGGTGTGAGTGCTGGTGTGACATTCCAGTAATTGCCTTGTTTTGCCCTGTCTGGGACTTACCCAAGGCTGGCCATCTGGGAGGAGCCACTATCAGTCTGTTCTGTCTACTTGCTTAGGAGAACAGACTTACCCAATTTTCCACTTGCAGGTAAGTGAGCACACCTTTCGGCAGGGTGCACAGGCATCCCACCAAGTTGTTGGGAAACAGACCACCTCTGCGCCTCTCCTTGCTGTGGTCAGATGGTCTTGAAGAGGCTGTAATAGGACCAGCATGATGGTCAGGCTACTCAACAGAGAGGATACAATTGCAGAATCCTTCCCAGATGAACAGAGGTCCTGAGGACCCCCGGGGTATTATTTCAGTGGTTCTGTTTTGCATTGTTCGCTCATTGGCTTTGTGGGAGCTTTTTTTTACCCCCAACTCAGGTCATCTGTTTTTTGGTTTTTTTTTTTGGTTGGTTTGTTTGTTTGTTTGAGATGGAGTCTTGCTTTGTCACCCAAGCTGAAGTGCAGTGGTGCGATCTCGGCTCACTGCAACTTCCACCTCCTTGATTCAAGTGATTTTCCTGCCTCAGCCTCCTGTGTAGCTGGGATTAGAGGCGTGTGCCACCAAGCCTGGCTAATGTTTTTGTAACTTTAGCAGAGATGGGGTTTCACCATGTTGGTCAGACTGGTGTCGAACTCTTGACCTCATGAACGCCTCGGCCTCCCAAAGTGCTGGGATTACAGGCGTGAGCCACTGCGCCCCCCCGGTCATCTGTTTTAAGTACATTTGTGTCTTTCACATGGGTGAGGATGAAGAGCTCTCATGGGGGCCATTTTATATCTGGGGTACCCTCCTGTTGATTTCTGTACCTTCCCAGAGGTGCCCACGAGATGCTTATAGCCCTAGTGAGCTCCTTTCTGTGCAGAAGATAATAAACTGTTGGGTTTAAAACAAAATGAAACAATAAAAAAACACACAAACACAAAAGGCTACTTCAGGATCTTCAGAAGCTTGGATTATGCCCCCTTCAAGATTCTTGAGAACTTTCTCTTTCAGTTGGAGAATACTGTGAAGAGAATAACAGAGGCGAGCCTTGGTGTTCAAGGACTTATTAGAGATTTCAGTTATTAATGATCAGGATGGAGGTCTAGGACAAGCTGGTAATTTTGCTGAGGGACAAATTTTCATCCCGTGTCCTGTGAACCTGGATGTGAATCAGTAACCCAGGGAGCCAGCCGAGGCTGGCGCTCGTGCCAACCCAGTGTGGCTCTGTGGGCCTGCTCTCAAAGTTCTCAGACAGGAGGGGATTATTTTTGGAAACAGTCCTGAAAAGAACACCAACCAACCACAACTGCTGATGATAGGAATTAAGAGAAAATGACGACGTCTGAGAAAGTCATAGCTCTTACTCAAAGGGAAAGAAGCTTTGGATAAAGTGTGAAATACAAAATTTGGTGATGGTTCAGATCTGTGACATAACCCAAGCCCCAAAAAGTAACTTCCGTAAGCATCTTGAGAATTCCCCACATGAATATATTTCACTTACCATCTTAATTTTTATGCACACAATCTTTAAAGCTATCAGACAATGACTTAAAATTTTGTTATTGTGAAAATTTCATGGGCTATAATCATGATCAAAAACATGGAGATTTGCTTTAGTCTTGGGACCTCTGTGTTACTCATGACTGGTGTCTTTTCTGCAGCGTGTGGGATGCGACCGAGAGTTCTGTACCCCAAATAGCAAGTACAGACCTATCATTAAATCAGATATTTTATGTTGTTTTTGATTTTGTGGTGATATTTACCCTCCGTTGAATAAACCTATAAAGATTTAGATAATTGGGTTAGGAATTCACGGAAAAGAACGGTCTGGGTCTGCTGGTTCAGAAGTAGCACACATTTTCTGTTTATATGGTGTTAAGTGTGGTATGTTGGGTCATTGCCATACCTGAGTGTAGTCTGGAGACATAATTTATAGCAATAACCAATCAACTGTTGGGCATATTTCAAATACCTTAAGTGAGACTGAGAAAGTAATTGAATCTTTGCCCACGGATGACACCAGGTTCTTCTGAGCCTTTTGCAAACATTAAAACCAAATGAACAAGGAAGCTTTTGCAGAGGATTCATAACTCTCACCCCTCACTGCCACTCACACATAAAACAAACAAACAAACAAACAAAAAAACAAAACCATTTAGCAGCATGGTATGTTGAAGGGCCACAGCATTGACTACCTAGCTCCCAGTTCTGTGTATTTCTGAGGCATAATATCTGTTTGGATGGTGTTCTTTTCATGGCTCTGTTGACTAATTTTGTACAACTAGAAAATATTACAACCAATTATGTTAGCTATATAACTTTTTTTTTTTTTTAAAGACAGGGTCTTACTCTGTCACCCAGGCTGGAGTGCAGTGGTACAGTCATAGCTCACTGCAGCCTCAAATTCCTGGGCTCAAGTGATCCTCCCAGCTCAGCCTCCAGGGTAGCTGGGACTACAGACATGCACCACCAAGCCTAGCTAAGTTTTTTTATTTTGTTACTTTTTATTGTTGGAGACAGGGTCTTGCTCTGTCACTCAGTCTGGAGTGCAGTGGCATGATCCTGGCTCACTCCTGGGCTCCTAGGCTCAAGAGATCCTCCTGCCTCAGCCTCCCAAGTAGCTGGGACTACAGGTGCGTGCCATCATGCCTTTTTGTTGTTGTTGCTGTTGTTGTTTGTATTTTTCCTAGAAACAGAGTCTCATTATGTTGCCCAGGCTAGCCTTCAACTCTTACAGTCAAGCCATCCTTCCGCCTCAGCCACCCAAAGTGTTGAGATTACGGGCGTGAGCCACTGCTCTGGTCATAACTTTTGTTTTCAAGAAGAAGAAGAAGTTATTCTATTAAGCTTCAATAGTTCGTTCTAAAGCTTAATAGAATAATGTGAAGCTATATTTCTTTCCCTCTGTTTTGGAGTAAGTGGTCATAATTTTTGGATGCTGTAAGTATTATTTCTGAATAACTTCAGTATCAGTTCAAAGACTCATCTAGATCTGCACATTTTCTTTTTTTCTTGTGTGATATCCCCAGCATCGTATGTGGCTTCTAGAGATGCCTTCAAATCAAAGAGGCTGAGCATAAGCCATATTGGTTAAAATAGAAATTTCTATTGTGGGACAATGAAAGTGCCTTTGTTAGTATCAAAATAATTCTTTAAAATATTCATCTAGAAACTGTAGAGTTTGTTCTTGATAAGATGATTGTATTAAACCCAAATCCTAGCTTGTTGAGTAATTTTTCATTTCTCAAAAGATCTCCTTTGATCATCTACTACAATGTATTAATTATGGAGCTACTGGCTGGGCGTGGTGGCTCAGGCCTGTAATCCCAGCATGTTGGGAGGCCGAGGTGGGCAGATCACCTGAGCTCAGGAGTTTGAAATCAGCATGGCCAGCATGGCAAAACCATGTCTCTACTAAAAATGCAAAAATTAGCTGGGTGTAGTAGCATGCACCTGCAGTCCCAGCTACTTGGGTGGCTGAGGCAGGAGAGTCGCTTGAACCCAGGAGGCGGAGGTTGCAGTGAGCTGAGATTGAGCCATTGCACTCCAGCGTGGCGGCAGAGCAAGACTCCTTCCTCCCGCCTTTCCCCCACCAAAAAAAAAAAAAAAAAAAAAAAAAATTATGGAGCTACTGTATTCCTGGTACTCTCTTCTATTGATTTATTCAGAGATATCTGGTGTCTATATGCAAGCAATGTATTAGTTGTTCACTAGGAACAGTGAAAGACACAAGTCTCCTGTTTGCATAGATTATACAGACTATTGGGACAGAAAGGGACTGAAAGGAGATCACTATGCCATAAAGGTAGTATTGTGCAAGCTGGATGTGAGTCTGTAGGGTAAGGCGAGTCAGGAGGTGCCTTGTAGGCTGGGTGACCTTATAAACTGGAATGCTTGGGCCAGTGAAAAGGGCATTATTAATAATAGCACAGGAAGAGCAGGCATAAGCTGCAACCATCCCAGGCAAATGGGGACGCATGGTTACCCTACTCATGGAAGTAAGGAATTTGCATGCTCTTCGGAGGCAATAAACAAGAAACGGTAGAGTGTTTAATCTAGGGAGCGGTATAATAAACACTTGCATTGTGGAAGGCAGAAAAAGATTGGAGCAGGCAAGAAGGGAGCCATGGAGACAGGGAGGGCTGTTCCAGGGATCCAGGCCTGGGAAGGGCCAACCTGGAGCCGGTGATGATGGTGGAGAGGCTGAGTGATGGGCGGAGCTGAGAAGGACTTTGGAGACTCAGCTGACTGACAGGCATGAGCAACCATGAAGATGTAGCTGATGAGCAGGAAGGAGGAGTCAAGGTGATACCCAGTTTCTGGGTAAGGGTGAGGTGCCATTTGCTTGTATGGAAATGCATGAGGAGGAGCAGGTATGGGATTGGGGACTTTGGTGAGTTCCATTTTAGGTATGTTGAGTTTGAGCTATTGATGCAAGTATACAGTAGAAATGTTTGCTGGGCGTTTTTTCCTTTCTGTGTTAACCTCGACATCAGCCTGCACTTACCAGTGTTGTTACTTAGCGCTTTTAATCCCTGTAAAGATCTTGAGCGCCTAGATTTGCTGTGATTCACTTAAAGGCTCATGTCAGTCTTGAATAATTAGTTACTGTTTTGAGCCTTGTGCAAAGTAGCATGGCTGCTCTTGTTGAAGCAGCTTAAATTTGGCTAGGAAATGGGGAACCCGGCTTCCTACAACATTGTTTCCCAACTCCCTGTCAGAACTGTGGAAGATGTGGGTGTTTCTGCAGCTTTAGAACGAAAGAAGTGTCCCATATGACAGCTCCTCATTTGAACAATATTTATAGCCTCTTGCAGAATACTACTTCAAAAATACCTAGGGTTTATAAGGCACTTACCCTACAGAGCTTGCCTCTATTTTTGCATTTTCCTTAAAATACATATGGAGTTGCCGAAAGGCAGATTCATAAGCTAAATGACAATGGAAAATATATAAATATGACATTGCTTTCTGAATGGTTTATTGGTTAATGCTTGTATTAGCCAGTGTTTACGTTTTTAATGTGTGTCAATAGAAAAATTTCTCCTTAAGCTCCTGGATAATTTCTGAAGCAGATTATCTGGCTCACGTGTAACATTTATTGGAGTTTGTGGATGGATACAAATACCATGCCTTTCCCCAATGTATTTTAAGTATACCCGGTTTACCTTAATACTGCAGATTTAGCCAAAGACGTAATTGGGAATGGCTTTTCTTAAGCCTGTCTAATTCTCACTGAAATTAAAGCATTTGCATAAAAAGCTATAAAAAAAAAACCCCAGAAGTTTGTTGTTGTTGTTTTGAGACAGAGTTTCACTCATGTCGCCCAGGCAGGAGTGCAGTGGCATGATCTCAGCTCACTGCAACCTCCTCCTCCTGGATTCAAGGAATTCTCCAGCCTCAACCTCCCAAGTAGCTGGAACTACAGGCACCTGCCACCACGCCTGGCTAATTTTTGTATTTTTAGTAGACACCATGCCCAGTCAAAACCTGGAAGTATTAAGACATTGTATGTTGTGCCCCACTTGGGTGTTGCTAACAACTTCAGTTGTGTGGTAGTTAGAATTGTAGTATCTCCTATTTGAAAGAGCATTTATTATTTATTTATACCCAGCTTCATCCTACCTCCCTGCAAAAGTATTTAAGATGTGTTAGGGAGGTAACATAGCTACCATGTGATTAAAAAATAAATAATGGAAAAAAGGACAAAGAGAATAAAAATAGGAAAGTAAGCAGAAGATGGGGTGTTTAAGAATTAAGATGTGCTGGAAGGATTAAGAAATTCAAATCTGATTCTGATCTATTTAAAGATGTAAATATTGGCCAGGCGTGGTGGCTCACGCCTGTAATCCCAGCACTTTGGGAGGCTGGGGTGGGTGGATCACCTGAGATCAGGAGTTTGAGATCAGACTGGCCAACATGGTGAAACCCCGTCTCTACTAAAAATATAAAAATTAACTGGGCATGGTGGTGGGTGCCTGTAATCTCAGCTACTCAGGAGGCTGAGGCAGGTGAATCGCTTGAACCCAGGAGGCGGAGGTTGCAGTGAGCGGAGATCGTGCCACTGCACTCCAGCCCGGGCAACAGTGTGAGACTCTGTCTCAAAATAAAATAAAATGAGTAAATATTGTATTTAATTGAAAAATCTCCTGAATGCCCTGGCCCACCCCCTTTCTCTTAAATCAGGAAATGGAGAATTATTCAAACACTTTAATCTAAGTATATACAGGCCTTTAGAAATTTTGGATAGCCTAACTTTATTTTACTGTTATTTCCTTTTTCTTTCTTTCTTTCTTTTTTTTTTTGAGATGGAGTTTCGCTCTTGTTGCCCAGGCTGGAGTGAAATGGTATGATCTTGGCTCACCGCAACCTCCACCTCCCGGGTTCAAGCGATTCTCCTGACTCAGCCTCCCGAGTAACTGGGATTACAGGCATGCACCACCACGCCTGGCTGATTTTGTATTTTAGTAGAGACAGGTTTTCTCCATGTTGGTCAGGCTGGTCTCAAACTCCCAACCTCAGGTGATCCACCCACCTTGGCCTCCCAAAGTGCTGGGATTACAGGCATGAGCCACTGCACCTCGCCTATTTAAAATTTCTATGTAGCCTATCTTTTATTCTTGTCTCCTTTACTGACTTATCCAGTTGTACAGAAATTAGTGACACAGTTAATTAAAACAAATATCCAGAATCTTTCACTCAACAATTCCTTGATTTAGAGGAGCAGTTATTGGCCTTGTTAGTCTCAACAAGCCTCCTTTATTTTTAAACAACAAATACTTTGGTAATGCTTCTTTTCTTATCCTGAAATATAATTTATCTATACACATAATTTCAAAGGATCAGTATGCTTCTTAATTGTAAAATAAATGACAAGAAGAATGTAACTTATAGTAAAATGAGGTGTATTTTTGTAGGTACATGCTTGGATAGGTCTTCACTAGAAAATGCAGGAAGCTGTCGGATGCTTCGGCTCTGAGGGAAATCACTGTGAATGCACCAGCAGGCTGACCCCTCAGGGTTGCATGGGTGCCTCAGACACAGTCATCACCATTGTCACTGGCGACACAATTTTCTGAAACAAGAATCAACTCAGCAATATTTCAAAAAAAACAAAGTTGAGTTTGTTCCATGTCCAGTTGTAATCCTGGAAAACTCAGCTTTTATTAAAGCTGGGGAAACGGTTTGGTGTTTTTGTGTAAAATGGAGTTCTGTTCTAAGCGCAGATAATGACACACAGATATTCCGCCGTATGGATGCCCAGGACGGTGGGACGCCCGCTCAGGAGCATGCATCCTGCGGCTCCCCCGCTGTGTGCCCTGGATCCTCATCTGCTGAACACGAGAGGCACCCTCTCAAGCAAAACTGCCTCACACATACCTAAAACCTCCCCAGTGGGTATCACCCTGTTGACCAGAAAAAGATGATGAAAAAAAACCACACAATTGGAAGTTCATATTCAGGTCTGTCTTTCCCTTAGGCCTGGAATGCAGCGTTTTGGAGCTAACGCCCTAGAGAATTATAAGGGTGAATAAGTCTATCTGCCTATACCAGAGAGGGTCAAAGGGACACTGAAGTGAAAGGGAAAGAAGGCCAGGGCTGAAGGTCAGAGGCAGGGTCCAAGGACCCAGTAGTTTGGTAGTGTGGGGAAACTGAACTGAACTTTGAATTCCAGCCCTTTGTGAAATGTAGCCCTTGCATATCTGTATGATCTTGGAAAAAGCCCTTTAAACTCTGAGTTTTTCTTCACCTATAGAAACAAGTACTTACTCCTAATTTATAGGGTTGTTATGAGAATTAATGGCATGGTAATGCATTAAAGTAACTGCCATTCTGCCTGAGACTAAAGAGTTCTCAGAAACTGCTGGTTTCCTCTGCTCCCCTCTTCTCCTACAGAGATTTGTAGTGATGGTGTTTGCATTTCAAGAGGGACAGATGTAAGAGTGATAACAAAGTGAAATGTTTTGTTCTGAATTTTTAAGGTGGAAAACCTGACACAGTATGTTATATACCCTGAAGCATCCTGAATTTTTTGTTGAAATGAACCCTATGCATTTCAGATTTAGATTCTGTACTTTAAAACATTCTTTGGAGAAAAAGGGTTACTTCTTTAAGTTACAAAATAAAACACAAAACAAAACAAAAAAAAAACTTTCCTGTAGGAACCTCAAACGAGGTACATATAAATAAATGTAAACGTGAAATCTTCACCACCCCTAATCCAACTTCCTAAGAGTAACTAGCTACTAATAGAATTTAAATTTAAGTACTTCTGCAGTCTCCTCCAAGCCTTGGCAAACGCTGTTCCTTCCATCTGGAGTTTCTATGCAGTCTGTGTGAACCCTTCCCTCTCATCTCTGCTGAGGAAGCCAGCCTAGCAGCCTAGCATAGCCCACCTGACTCTACTCAGTCGAATTGCTTCAGCATGGCCTGCCTACCTGCCTGCCTTCCTCCCTGCCTCCCTCATCCCTCCCTCCTTCCTCCCTCCCTTCTTTCCTTCCTCCCTCCCTCCCTCATCCCTCCCTCCCTTCGTCTTCCCTCCCTCCCTCATCCCTCCCTCCCTTCGTCTTCCCTGCCTCCCTCATCCCTCCCTCCCTTCCTCTTCCCTCCCTTCCTTCCTTCCTTCCTTGCTTGCTTGCTTCTGAGACGGAGTTTCACTCTTGTTGCCCAGGCTGGAGTGCAATGGCGAGCTCTCAGCTCCCACAACCTCCACCTCCTGGGTACAAGCCATTTTTGTGCCTCAGCCTCCCGAGTAACTGGGATTACAGGCACGCACCACCACGCCCACCTGGCTAATTTTGTATTTTCACTAGAGACGGGGTTTCTCCATGTTGGTCAGGCTGATCTCAAACTCCCGACCTCACGTGATCCGCCCGCTTCGGCCTCCCAAAGTGCTGGGATTACAGGTGTGAGCCCCCGCGACCGGCCAGCAGGCTTTTCTTTGTTTGTAGGGCTGTAATTGATCGATATCAATTTTTATTTCTCCTGTAATATTTTCACGTATTTTTTTCTTTCACAGTGGATCATGAGTTTATTGACCACGGTATCTTTTACTTTATTTTAAAGCCTGATAGTGTCTTTTTTTTCTGTGTACCAAAGTTGCTCAAAAATGGAAAATAGGCAGGGTGCGGTGGCTCACGCCTGTAATCCCAGCACTTTGGGAGGCCGAGGTGGGCGGATCACGAGGTCAAGAGATCGAGACCATCCTGGCCAACATGGTGAAACCCCGTCTCTACTAAAAAATACAAAAATTAGCTGGGCGTAGTGGCACGTGCCTGTAGTCCCAGCTACTTGGAAGGCTGAGGCGGGAGAATTGCTTGAACCCAGGAGGCGGAGGTTGCAGTGAGCCAAAATCTCGCCACTGCACTCCAGCCTGGTGCCTGGCGACAGAGCGAGACTCTGTCTCCCCCAAAAAAAAAAAAAAAAGGAAAAATTGATCAAAGCACTAAATTGTGATTGTATATGAGTATTTTGTAGGCAGAACTGTGTCTGAAGAGAATAAATGAAAAACCTAGATTTTAAGAAATTAAGAACTTCTTTGAATACACTTAATCACAAAGAAGCTTATTTGTAGGAGAGGTATAGGTGCATGGAATTGTTTAATATTTAGAATCGCCAGCCTGCCTGTATTCTTAGAGGTATGGCAGTTTGTCTTATTTCAAAACTTCATGCAGTACTGTGTGTTGTAACCACTTCTGTGTCTTGCAAATGCTATGTCACCTTGTTTTTATTCTGATTAATCAAACAAGGGATTTGTAGGAATGAACACCTTTTAAAATATTTGGAGATATAATATGGTGGCCAGAGCATGGATACTTTTGCACATTATGAGTTTTCATTATAAAGACATTATTTTTACTCATTTTAATAAACTTTGAAATGGACATCATAAGTAAGGAGGGAAATAATTATGACAGTATCTTGAATTCACACATGCATATATTTTTATGCACTCAGAGCACTGTATGCATGTCTTTGATGGACAGTTAAAGCACCCTTTGGTGAGGTACACTTCTTGTACCTTTCCTTTCCTGTAAGTCACGGCCTGCCTAAGAGAAAGCTTTGTAACATGCAAGGAAAATTCAAAACAATTTGAGGCTCTTTAGTGTATGTGATACTTCAGCTGGGATACTCTGTCGTTTAAAAAAATTATTATCCAGAATTCTCGTAATTAATATCAATTTTCCATTTAGACACAGCTTTCCTGAAAGGCTGTAATCAATTCTTCATCCATCCTGAAGGAGAGAATTTCCAATGGAGAGAAGACGTGTCTTTTTCCCTTATTTCTGATGCCCAGGAAGCAATATGACCCTCTCTTTATTGGATGAGGCCTTGGCACTTGCTTAGGGAGGCCAGCGTTTGTTTTAGAGCTACTCAGAGTGGGGTTGGCAGACAAATCCACAAGGACATATATTTAAACATTGAGAGTAGGCATCAAAATGCTAATAGCTGTTTGATATTTCACCGACATTGAGGCTCGTGATCGGTGGACTCAACTCATTGAGGTCAGGTGTGGTGTGAGCTACAGAACAGTCATGCTCAGGAGCTTTTCACAACGTGTGGTATTTTAAGTCCAGAAGTATGGAAACCATTGATTTCATCCATAGATGATGTACAGTTAACTAACTTGACTGAAAAGAGTTTTGGAATTGATTAAAGATGAATTTTGAAAATACAGTATCTCTGGGTTTTTTTTTTTTTTGAGTAAAAGTTAAAAAGTCCTGAGCTAGCTGGTTGCCGTGGCTCATGCTTGTAAATCCCAGTACTTTCGGAGGCCAAGGTAGGAGGATGGCTTGAGCCCAGGAGTTCAAGACCAGCCTGGGCAACATGGCAAAACCCCTTCTCTACAAAATTTGGAAAATTAGCCAGATGTACTGGTGTGTCCATGAGGTCCCAGCTACTTGGGAGGCTGAGGTGGGGGGACCACTGGAGCCTGGAAGGTCGAGGCTGCAGTGAGCTGTGATTGTGCCACTGCACTCCATCCTGGGCGACAGAATGAGACCCTGTCTCAAGAAACAAAACAATTCTGAACTCGCTGAAATTATTTTAAAATCTTCCATTCTCATTAACATACCTTTTTGTGAGACTGGTTCCTCTACTATAACTGTTATTAAAGCAAAACGTGAAAGCATTTTAGCTACACATTATTCCATGTGAGTAGCATTGCCATCATCAAGTTTGTGTTAGTAAATTAACGAACAAGAAGCAAGCTCATTTGTCACATTAAAAAACTTTACTGATGGTCAGGCGTGGTGGCTCATGCCTGTAATCCCAGCAACTTGGCACTTTGGGAAGCCAAAGCAGGTGGATCACAAGGTCAGGAGTTTGAGACCAGCTTGACTGGCCAACATGGTGAAACACCGTCTCTACTAAAAATACAAAAATTAGCTGAGTGTGGTGGCAGGCGCCTGTAATCCCAGCTACTCGGGAGGCTGAATCAGGAGAATTTCTTGAACCTGGGAGGTGGAGGTTGTAGTGAGCCAAGATCACGTCATTGCACTCCAGCCTGGGTGACAGAGCAAGACTCCATCTCAGAAAAACAAACAAACAAAACCAGTTTGTTCATGGTATTTGTATAGGCATTTAATATGACGAATACCATTTCTTTACTAAGTTTTGTTTCATTACAATTACAAAAAGACAAAGAATTACGAGTGTAATAGTATTTCCCTAGATAGTCACCTATGAACACTTTCAGTGAACAATGTGCAGTATTTGCAAGTCTTTATGTTTTCCTGTGTTTTATTTGCTCTGAATATGTTTATTGAAATGAAATTTTTTATCTGCATATAATAAAAATTTGGGCTGCTTTTTTGTTTTTCATTTTTCTCTAATAATGCATTTTTGTTATGTTTTACAACGAACAGTATCCTTTGCCACAGATAGTTTGAGAAGCACTGTATGATGGCTCCCTCCCAAGTCGCTAAAACAAGAAGCCACTGGGTTTATAAGCATATTTCAGAAACATTTCTTTATCTAGGAGCTTTCGGTAGATGCAGGTACCTTCTGGATGTTTCTATGAAACAGGTAGGGTCTTCACTATTTTTTCTTCTGTTCTTTTTAAAGAAAAGTAGATTTTTTTCTTCCAACTTCTTTTCCCGGCAGTTTTTTAAATCCTAAGAGTCTATTTTAGGCTGGGCGTGATGGCTCATACCTGTAATCCCAGCACTTTGGGAGGCTAAGGTGGTTAGGAATTTGAGACCAGTCTGGCCAACAGGATAAATCCCCATGTCTACTAAAAATACAAAAATCAGCTGGGTGTAGTGGCAGGCACCTGTAATCCCAGCTACTCAGGAGGCTGAGGCAGGAGAATTGCTCAAACCCAGGAGGCGGAGGAGGTTGCAGTGGGCTGATATTACACCGTTGTACTCCAGCCTGGGTGACAAGAGCGAGGCTTCACATCCAAAATATATGTATATATAATTATATATGCATTATATAAATATATAGTATTTTATTTATATATATATATAATATATATATATTTTATTCCCTAGGTTTACTCTTTCAGTGCCATTGCTTCTGTGTGACGACTCTGATTTTCAGCTCTCACCCTTAGACAACCTTCTGCCTAATTCTAAGACGACTGTTTTGAAACGCGTTTTCGAATTTATCCCAGCCCTGCCCTGGCAGCATCAGCTGCTGCATTTCGTCCGCTCTGATTAAGAACGCTCATCTTTTAATAGCCTGCTAATGAAAATAAAAATTTTATAAAGTAAAATAAAAAAGATTTCACTAAATGAATGATTTTAAAAATGCAGGCCATCAAGAGTCAGCTCCTTGGTACGTTCAGAGCAGAAGACTGTTTTCAGATTTTGGACTTGTAAAAGCTATCGGTAGCTAACCAGGCAATTTTGACGTTTAAGTGATTTGTAAGACTCTTAATCTCCTGGTGACTTGGAACCAAGGATAGCATATTATTTCTTAGGGCTGCTATAGCAAAGTAGCACACGCTGGATGGCTTGCAACTACAGAAGTGGGTTCTCCACCGTTCTGGAGCTCAAAGGCTGAAACGAAGGTAAAGATTCCTTCCCTGTCCCTTCCAGCTTCTGGTGACTCCAAGTACTGCCTGGCCTGTCTGGGTCTCTCCAGTGTCCGCCTGTGTCTTCACAAAGCTTTTTTGTCTTCTCGGCGCTTCCTCCCCTCTTCTATCTGTATGAAAACACCTGTTATTGGATTTAGGGTCCACTCGAGTAATCCAGGATGATCTTCTCATCTCGAGCTCCTTAGCTTAATCACCTCTGCAAAGACCCTTTCCTAAGTAAGGCCACAGTCACAGTTTCTGGGGGTTAGGACTTACATGTTCCCTTTTAGGGGCCACCACTCACCTACTACAGGTCGTAACAGATTTTTTTTTTTTTTCGGAATCACTATGTATTGAGTGTTGTTTATAATGTGCTCTGGTGGTTGCTGGAGGGAGAGAGACTATGGTAAAATGAAGAGTGACACCTTTGGGTTGGACAGTCCCAGCCCTGATTTCAGGCTCTACAGTTCTCCTGGGTCTGTGAGCTGGGATGTGCTTCTTCTACGGGTCTCAGTTTCCTCATCTGCAAAATGACATAATGGCGAAGTGATGTCAGCTTCCTAAAAAATCTGACCAGGAGATGGAGAGCATGCTGGCCTGCATGGTGAAACCCCGTCTCTACTAAAAATACAAAAATTAGCTGGGCATGGTGGCACATGCCTGTAATCCCAGCTACTCGGGAGGCTGAGGCAGGAGAATCGCTTGCACCTGGGAGGCGGAGGTTGCAGCAAGCCGAGACTGTGCCACTGCACTCCAACCTGGTGACGGAGCACGACTCCTCTCAAAAATAAAAAAATTAAAAAAAAAATTCTGACCAGTGTAATAGATACGTCAGGAGTGATCATAATTATGGTATTTTCTTATTTAAGATAGAATTTTTTTTTTTTTTTTGAGACGGAGTCTCGCTCTGTTGCCCAGGCTGGAGGGCAATACTGCAATCTTGGCTCACTGCAGCCTTCAGCTCCTGGGTTCAAGAGACTCCCTGCTTCAGCCTCCCAAATAGCTGAGATTATAGGCATGTACCACGATGCCCGGTTAAGTTTTGTATTTTTAGTAGAGATGGGACTTTGCCATGTTGGCCAGGCTGCTCTTGAACTCCTGACACCTCAAGGTGATCCGCCCACCTTGGCTTCCCAAAGTGCTGGGATTACAGGTGTGAGCCACCTCACCCGGCCAGCATTTTTATCATTTCTGAAATCAAGATGCCCGGGTTCCCTGACGTTGGTTTGTGGTATCTTTTGTGCCTCATGAATTTTTTCCACAGAACTGCCAGGGCAAAAGAAATGCCTGTTTGTTCTGGTTACTTATTAGTGAGACCCAAATGACTCAGCAGATATTTATGTCCTAGCAACTTCGTAGCAATATGAAAAATATGTTATTTTGTTCTTAAATAAGTCCGGTTACTCGGGGGATATGTGTAAACACTGAAAACTGCAGAATGTCTCAAACCTGGGAGTTACGTGGAGCACGGCCATCCCTCTGCCTGCTTCGCACTGATTTTTGCACAGTATTGCTTTTTATCTTGGTAACCACCAAAAAACCAGCTTCACAAAGATGTCATCAAAGGGAACATTGCACAATCTGATTTAAAACTCTAAGATAACCCAAGTTGATGGATCACATGGTGTTTGAGAGGGGTCAAGTATTATTTTCTAATTTGCTTGTGCAAAATTTACCCCGAATCAGCAACACTTGAAAGCCTGACTTCCTTTTTCTTTAAAAACATCCTGGTCCTAATCCTACTAAATATTTTATGTATGATAGTTTCTTCTAAACCTACTGTTTCTTCTGAATTTCCAACCTCTTTATTCTGCTATTTTAAAGTTTTATTTTACAATTTCTGCATAAAATAATTGTCCGATAAATAGTTATTGATGGATACCATGTCAAAGAAACCACTTTTCATTCAGGCTGACACGAAGATGAAACATTCCGGAGAGGCAAAGCTTGGTGTAATGTATGCTTTAGATCTGTGGTGTGACCAACCAACCACTTTCTATGAAACAAGCTCAGATCTAGCTTCTTTTACACGGGGCAGAGATAAGGATGATGAGTTAGTAAAAACACATTCGGTCATCTTAAGCTTTTCAAGAACCAAATAAGTTACTCATAAGATGAATAGACTGAATTATGGATCCCATGTGCTGACGGAGTCTTTGAGTCATATGTATTTGTTCATAATAATTCATTCTTACTCATCCTTTTGGTTCTCCTACTCTTCAGTTCTTTCATTCATTCAAAAAAAATATTTCATGGCCAGGCGTGGTGGCTCATGCCTATATCCTAGCACTTTGGGAGGCCAAGGTGGGCGGATCACCTGAGGTCAGGAGTTTGAGACCAGCCTGGCCAACATGGTGAAACTCTGTCTCCACTAAAAATACAAAAATAAGCTGGGCACAGTGATGGGTGCCTATAATCCCAGCTGGTTGAGAGACTGAGGCAGGAGAATCACTTGAACTTGGGAGGCAGAGGTTGCAGTGAGCTGAGATCGTGCCACTGCATTCTAGCCTGGGCAACAGAGCAAGACTCTGTCTCAAAAAAAAAAAAAAGTTTCTTGGACACCCCAATATTCATGCGTGGGGTGGGGGTGTTTACCTAATAAGTGTACTGGGAGTATGGTGATAAACAACATGGATACCACATCATGTGCTTAAGGTATTTAGCACAGTGCCTGGGACAGAGTGGGTCATTAGCAAATGGTAGATGGAGCTAATGTTCATATTACTAGTTTATGTGTTATGTATTAACAAGCTCCATGGAGCTGGGCGCGGTGGCTCACACCTGTGATCCCAGCACTTTGGGAGCTGAAGCGGGCCAGTCAGGTCAGAGGTTCAAGACCAGTCTGATCAACATGGTGAAACTCTGTCTCTACTAAAAATACAAACATTCACTGGGCATGGTGATGTATGCCTGTAAACCCAGCTCCTCAGGAGGCTGAGGCAGGAGAATCACTTGAACCTGGGAGGTGGAAGTTGCAGTGAGCTGAGATTGAGCCACTGTACTCCAGCCCGGGCAGCAGAGCAAAATTCCATCTCAAAAAAAGAAAAAAAAAAAAAAAAAAAAACTCTACTGGAAGAAACACAGAGGTGAAATACAAATCAATAGGTTGTGAATATTTTACCGTTCACTTTGGTTAGAGAGAACCTGAGATTCTCTAGGATGACAGCCAATAATGATTTTCTGGTTGACATTTACCATGTCACCATGCCTGGAAACCTACGACTCCTCTTCAGCTGTTAGAGTGCACATGTGTTGAGCAGTCTGTCCTCAACCCATTAAGAAATATGGATGGTCCTCAGGGATATTTAGTACCTCAGAAACGTTTAAAACTCTCAAGGATTAGTAAGTAATTAGCCTTCATGCCTGATGTGTAAACAGCAAAGGCGTCTTTGATTTTGGCTCAATCAATGTAATTTCAATGTTAACAGCTCTGAGATCAGCAGTCAAAAATTAAATAAACTTTGACACTGAGAGCAGACATTTCAACAAAGGTATAATCCAGTTTTCTGTTGATTAATCAACCAGCTTATTTCCTTTGAGCTCAGACATTTGTAAGTTAGCTAACACATTTGTTTTATGTATATATGTATATGTTTCTAGGTGTTGTTGTTGTTTTTTAAGACAAAACCGAGGGTAAAAAACAAAAACCAAACTTGGTGAACACTTAGACTTCTGGTTGTTGGATCTGGGTGTCATCTGGTACTGAGGGATTGCTAAGAGGCTTCTGATTCTCCTGAGCTCATCCCCATTTCATTTTTATAATCTGTATACAAAAACCTCTAGTCCTCCAGCTCTTCTTTAATTATATTCTTCCTTTTCCTAAAAAAAAAAAAAAAAAAAAAAAAAAGTCATTCCATATTGCATAATTTACATTTGCAAATCGACTTTTTAGGTACAAAAAGAGATAGAGGAGCTCTGTTTTGTAAAATATGGGCTAACTACTGTTTCAATTTGAGAAAACAAATGGCAGACAGGAACTGCAAAGCCAGCGTAGGTTCCTAGGAGAATGGAGACAGGCCATATTTATCAAGATTTTCTGTATCATGTGCTTTAAAAAATAATCTTTTTTTGATGGTTTGAAACCAGTTCTTACAGACCTGAAATAAGAAGTCTTATCTTGCCACATGTTTTTGTTTTGTAGAATAAATGGCCTTTGTTTTTGTACAGCTACATATTCATTTCTTGTCAGTTCATCTAATTACTGGGGCTTTGAATTCCAACTCTGGCAGTAGTGAGTTTCAACCTTTCTAGAAGACTGTGTGAATCTGCGATACAGTCAGCTTTCAGAATGGTGATAGAAAAGAAGCCTTGAGATTCCAACTGTAAAAAGATTTATTAATTCAGATGAAAGTTTAGGCTGAAAGAGAACACTGATCTTTCATAATTGAATAGGTCATTTAACTCTCATTAATTTTTGGTATAGGATATTATGGGACAGTGACCCTAATACAGGAACACTCTCTTCTGGTAGCTAGTTGCCCAATGAATAAACTTAACTAAAGCAGGGAATCATTTGTTAAAAATCTAAAATATTTTATTTTAACTGAAACCACCTTTTTCATGTAGCGGCAAGGACTATGAGTTTGCATAGTTTTTCTAGATAAATCATACCTATTATGTATCATCTGTGATTTCTAGTTTCATTTTCCGCAAAGAGAGACAAAAATGAGTTAATTCTTGAAGCTGAGTGATAGGTACATGGAGGTTTTAGGATACTGTTCTGCTAACTTTTGAATGTATTTGGAACTTTCCTTTTTAAAATGTTTTTTAAATAAAAATATAGAGAAATGAAGTGATCAAGAATTTCAAACGACGATGAGTTCGTGTCCTTTGTAGGAACATGGATGAACCTGGAAACCGTCATTCTCAGCAAGCTGACACAAGAACAGAAAATCAAACACAGCATATTCTCACTCATAGGCGGGTGTTGAACAATGAGAACACATGGACACAGGGAGGGGAGCATCACACACTGGGGTCTGTCTGGGGGGGAAAAAGGGAAGGGACAGCGGGGGGGTGGGGAGTTGGGGAGAGATAGCATGGGGAGAAAAGCCAGATATAGGTGATGGGGAGGAAGGCAGCAAATCACACTGCCATGTGTGTACCTATGCAACAATCTTGCATGTTCTTCACATGTACCCCAAAACCTAAAATGCAATAAAAAATATATATTAAAAAAAAATTTCAAACGTGCAAGGAGAAATAGAAGTGCAGAATCATTCTTGAGTTTTATGATTTAAAAAAAAAAATCTCCCCAGGGGACACCAGTCTCTGCTGTAGCGACCATTGAGGACTGTGCTCGGTGCTGTGGATTCAGAGGTGTCTCAAACTCAGTCCTGCTCTGGAGAAGCCCATGGCGCGGTAGAGAAGACAGACATACAAATGTGAGAGAATACATTATGTTTGCACAAATGTTCTGAGTATAGATAGAAGAGAACTAATTCTTCCTAGGAAGTTGGGGACACTTCATAGAGTAGCTGACAGTGTAAATCAGGGTAAAATAGTAGTAAAACAGTCTGTTCATCCCTTTTGCCAAGCGAGTGTCTTAGCCATGCTGGGCTTAATTAGAGCCAGGGCTGCCCTACTCCTCCGTGTCCTGGGAAACGTGTCTTTCTTTGAGCACTAGTGCTTAACTGGGATAGTTCACGTGGTGCTGATATGTGAGTCTTCCAAACGTAAGTGCATGATACACTCAAATACTACATTAAGACCCTGTCATTACTCATCAGATATTTACTGAGCATGCATTTAAAATCTATGCGTGAGAGCCAGGCGTGGTGGTTCACACCTGTAATCCCAGCATTTTGGGAGGCCAAGGTAGGCAGATCATGAGATCAGGAGTTTGAGACCAGCCTGGCCAACACGGTGAAACCTCGTCTCTAGTAAAAATGCAAAAATTAGCCCAGCGTGGTGGTGCATGCCTGTAATCCCAGCTACTTGGGAGGCTGAGGCAGGAGAATTGCTTAAACCCAGGAGGCGGAGTTTGCAGTGAGCTGAGATTGTGCCGCTGCACTCCAGCCTGGGCGACAGAGGTTCCATCTCAAAAAAAAAATAATAATAAATAAAATAAAAGGGTGGAAAAGTCATTTAAGTATAAATTCTCTATTTGCATTTGAGCACCTCAGTATCACAACTAGTAGAGAATGTCTGGAGAATTTATTTATTTGGCAAATATGGGCCTTCCCTATTATAAGCCTATCTTTTATTCATTCAACAAATTGTATCCAATGTCTACCATGCCTAGGTCACATCAACAAAAAAGGCACAGCTGACAGAAGGATACACAATATAATACCATTTATTTAAATATTATGCATCTAAAAACACCAAATATTCTTTGTGCATTTTGTTTACATATGTAAAAGTGTTTTAAATGTACTGGGAGAATTGATGGTCAAGTTCAGAAGAGTGCCTCTGGGTGTGGAGTCTCTGAGGGTATCACCATACCTTCAAGGTTTCATTTTTTTCTGTAGAAAAGAGTATGACAAAATGTTTCATCAGTTGCCAGTTTTATGTGGTGGCAAGGCAAGTGTGTGTTATATACGTCTCTGGACTCTTTTGTATTTTCAACGTTTCTCCAAAAAGGGAACACAGGATCATTTCAGGTGCAGAATTTGGGAGAAGGAAGCAGAGGAGGCACAAGAAAAATCTCATTTTAATATCACGGGGAAGAGAGAGAGTCATAACAGTATACCCACTCCTTGGTGAGACAGCAAAACCAAAGTGACTTAATTATTTATTGATTAGAATGATTCAGTGAGCTTTATAACAGTGAGCAATTTTGCCTTTAAATTTGATAGATCCTTTCTAGGTTGCATCTGTATTTTGAGCACAAGTTAGTTGTGCTTAAGACAGCTTTGCTGGGTGCAGGTTACTATGAATGCCTGTAGGCCTGCATTTACAAATGGAACCAATAGCAGTTCTACAGAGACAAAAAGTTTTGTGAAAACAAAGAAGGTTCCATTTCTTGGGGGATTACGAATGTGGCAAAGGGTTGAGGAAATCCATTTGCCATGAGTACAGCAAAGCTGTTTCACAGCCTGGAGTACACCATTAAAGAAGCCTGAAGGACCCTCATGATTCAGGTGTTGACGAAGATTCTGGGAGATGCTGTCTTGCCCTCAGTCAGTGTGTTCTTTTATAGTTTGCTTTGCTAAGACACATCATTTCCTCTCTCCTTGCAAAGAGCAGTAGCCTTCTTATCTTCCTTTAAAATCTATTTCTTTAAGCTCTTTAGAAGAGTCCAGTCATGAAATGCTTAATGTTCTAAATCTGAATAAAACCATTTTGAATGTAGCGCATAGCTCCCTTAGGACTACAGTTTTTAAAATGGAACAATTTAAAATATTTTCTATGTCAATGGGCACTCAGGGTAGATGATTTTGGAAAGAAAGCGGTAATGCTTCCTAGTTCTAACAGATCTTGTTCTAAAACAAATAAATACAAGACATTGACTGAATTCAAGGTAACACTTTTTACTTCAGATGACCTCAGTGTTTAATAAAATGGCAGGGTGGCATCATGGTTAACATGATGCCCTTTCTAGGTAGACTGACCGATTTGTTTCCTCATTTGCATAGTGTCTGTTGTCAGGAGGATTAAATGAGATTGTGTCTGTGACAACAGCCAAGCATATAGCAAAAACGTAATAATAAATACGGTCATCCCTCGGTGTCCATGAGGGAGTTGGGTCTGTGACCCCACGTGTACCAAAATCTGAGGATGCTTAAGTCCCTAGAATAAAATGTCTTCCATACCTGTGGGTTCTGCATCCTTGGGCTCAACCCACTGTGGATCAAAAATATTAGGGAAAAAAGGCATTTGTGGTGAACATGTACAGACTTCTTTCTTGTCTCTATTCCCTAAATAATATAGCAACTATTTACATAGTATTTACATTGTATTATGTGTTGTAAGTAATCTAAAGATGATTTAAAATATGTAGAGGATATTGGTAAGTTCTATGCAAATACCACACCATTTTATATCAGAGAATTGACCATCCGTGCATTTTGGTATCCGGGGGGTGTCCTGGAACCAGCTCCCTGGGCAGCAGGAGACAGCTGTATTTGCAGTGAACTTATGCTCATCCTCCTGTGTACTTTAAATTACCTCTACCTGTGCTTGTCATAGCTAATACAGTGTAGATGCTCTGTAAGCAGTCATTGTATTGTGTCTTTAAAATTTGTATTGTTTTTTATTGTTAGTTTTGATGGCTTTTTTCTGAATATTTTTGATCATCGGTTGGTTGGATGCAGCGCTCACGGAGGGCTGAGTGTAATCCTTAATTGTTGGCCTTGGCATTCACGGCTTTATTCGCTGCCTAGTTTGTGGGGCGGGGCTGTCTTTTGCTTCTCATGCAATACACACCTGAAAATAGGCCCTATTGTGTCGGCTCTTTGGTTCTACTCAGAACTCCACTTTTCCACTGGCTGTATGTATTACTTAATTTCTTTGTGCTTTTGTTTCCCTATCTGGAAAAAGCAAATAACAGTAGCACTACATCGTTGGCGTATTGGGAGAATTAAATAAAGTGATGGTTGCCTTACTGCTCAGTCCTCAATAAACGCTGGCTCTGTGTTTTGTGTTCCACAGGCTGTTTTCTCTGCTTGGAACACATCCCTCTTTCCTCCTTCCTGAAGACTCCTTGCTTGTCATCTTCTCTGTTGTGTTTGTCAAGTTCTCCCAAGCCGAGTGGAATGGTGCCTCCTCTGTGTCTCAAGACAATTTTGTACATACTCATATTACTGTTGTTAGCATGTGTTATTACAACTAGTTGATTTTTTGCATGATTTTGTGCTATCTAAACTGTTACAACAAGGCTCCATGGTAGCAAACCTACATTTAAAAGTAGGTAGAGGCTGGGCGAGGTGGCTCACGCCTGTAATCACAGCACTTTGGGAGGCTGAGGTTGGAGGATCACCTGAGGTCAGGAGTTCAAGACCAGCCTTATCAACATGGCGAAACCCCATTTCTACTAAAAATGCAAAAAATTAGCTGGGCGTGGTGGCAGGTGTCTGTAATCCCAGCTACTCTGGAGGCTGAGGCAGGAGAATTGTTTGAACCCAGGAGGTGGAGGCTTCAGTGAGCCAAGATCATACCATTGCATTCCAGCCTGGGCAACAAGAGCAAAATTCCATCTTAAAAAAAAAAGAGTAAGTAGAGATGTTTGACAAGTATGTGGAGGCTTATTTCAAAAAAGAGAGGCCAATAGAGAAACAATTTTTAGGTTGCACATTTATTTATTATTTGTCCTTAAACTGATCCATAGCATCTTAAAATTGGCAGGTGAAGTGTTTTCCAATGTAGCTCTGTATTTCTATTAGTCGATTCAACACCTAGTTTAGGGAATCATCACCAGGCAGGGATCCAGGTGCCCTTGCGGGTGTTTCTGTAATGACTGTGCAGCCTCTGGATAAGCTGTTAACTTGTTAACTTCTTATTCTTTTTTTTTTTTTGAGGTGGAGTTTAGACTGGAGTGCAATGGTGTGATCTCGGCTCACTGCAACCTCCACCTCCTGGGTTCAAGCGATTCTCCTGCCTCAGCCTCCCGAGTAGCTGGGATTACAGGCATCCACCACCACACCCGACTAATTTTTGTACTTTTAGCAGAGACAGGGTTTCAGCATGTTGGTCAGGCTGGTCTCAAACTCCTGACCTCAGGTGATTCGCCCGCCTCAGCGTCCCAAAGTGCTGTGATTACAGGTGTGAGCCACCGCGCCCAGCCACCTTATTCTTAAAATCGCAAAAATGAGACCTAATATACCAGGTTGCTATTATGATTAAATGAGAGAACATGTAAAGGACTGTCGCTGGTACTTAGAGGATGCTCGGCAAATCTTAGATCTTTTCTTCTCATGAGTCTAAACTATCCATTGCTGAAACAAGAATTCTAATTCCTAGAGACCAGAAGAAAAATAATAAGTGATATTCACTAAGCAGAAGTCCACCCAGTAGTGGCATTAATAGTTTTGATCATATTTTTGAGTCTTCTCTTGGAAAAATTGAAGCTATTGGTATAATAGGTAGGGAAAGCAGTGTTCACAGCCGCCAGTCAGACCAAGATTAGGCACTAAAGGAAGAGGAAGAAGTAAGTAGGAGAGGAGCTCTCGGAAGGATCTCACATCGTAAACACTCGGAGCCAAATTACAAACCAAACACTCACACAGGCTAATTTCAAATTCACCACGGTGTTAAATCTTTAAACCTGGAAACTCAAAGGTAGCCTTTTTTCTGTTTTTCTTTGTCTTTAATTTCAGGAAACTGCCCTTAAAATGATAGTTTGGATTTATAATTTGTTGTACTTTCTTCATTTAAATACCAGTACTCGTTAGATTTTTTGCAAGACATTTTTATATCTTTAAATCATGTTTTTTATCGAGCGCTTGTTGTTTCCGGCTGGCGGTCTTACCCGTTTAGACATTTTGCCCAGTCATGCTTCCCGTTTGATGCTTTTCTTGTGGGTGCTTCATTCAGTCAGCATTTATGTTCCTCCTCTTCAGTGTCACCTCTCCCCACTTTTCCCACAGTGTCCCCCTGAGGTTTGAGGGCTCCTACTGACAGTTAATACTGTGAATTAAAAGTCATAAAGTTTTCATTTTAGGCATGTTCTTCTCACTATTGTACAGCATTTTTATTATTAATTTGCTAACTGCATTTTTATTAATGCGCTAACTGCATTACACTCTTATTAAATTACATTGCTATTTCAGAGAAAGGACAGCTAAAGCTGAAACTCTTTTAGTTTTTAATTCTCTGGGTAGATTAAGACACTTTGGTCATTCACTCCTTCGTTCATATATCCAGCACATGTTCACAGAGGCTTATTGTGTGCCTGGCTGTGGTCTAGGTGTGGGGGATTATTCAAGGATATTGGCTAGTGAGCAGAGTTGAAATGGTCTGTGCCTTCGTGGACCTACTGTTTAGCGCGAGAAAGAGAGACAGACTGAGACTCAGACATGAAGGAAATGAAACAACCTGTTAGGAGTTCAGAAAAAGGGCACTGGCCTGGTCAGGATGCTCCTGGGCAGGGAGTGTGAAGGCCAAGGGCAGCAGAAAGTAGTGGGGAGCCCGTGTGGCTGGAGCTCCTGGGGAGATAGGGGGAGGCAAGATGGAAAGAAGAGATGGTACTCCAGGAAGCCACTGGAAGGCCTTAATGGGGGAAGTGGCATGAGCAGGCCGAGTTTGTCAAAGACCACTGTACTGAGGAGCTAGAATGACATGGAGCAGGATGGCTGGCCATGCAATAGTGCATGATGCCAGGGACCCCGCGGAACTCACAGTGTGCTGGGGACTCCAGACAAGGAAAGGAGCAGCCTCGCTGTAGCCAGAGAACAGCTTGCAGAGAGCCTGATTTCAGGGCCTCACGGTTCTGTGGGAACGTAGGCTGGTAGGAGGGAGCAGTGCCAAGAGACGCAGTTAGGGATGTTGACTGGGGTCGGAGCAGAGAGCACCCACAACCCAGGTCTTGAAGTCCCTAGTTTGTATGAGAAGGAGAGTAGTGCAAAGGCTTTGCTCGGGAGTGACATGATCACCTGGAGGCATTTCAGGAGTTCACTCTTCCTGCAGTATGGAGAAAGGATTTGGGTTGACAGGGGTGTGAAGAGGAGTAAGACTAGAGGAAGGGAAGTCCATGATGCTGCCTCTTCATAGGTATTTTCATCCATGATTTACAGGAAGACAGTCTCTCTCTCTCTCTCTTTTTTTATTTTTGAGATGGAGTTTCACTCTTGTTGCCCAGGCTGGAACGCAGTAGCACAATCTTGGCTCACTGCAACCTCTGCCTCCTGGATTCAAGCGATTCTCCTGCTTCAGCTTCTCAAGCAGCTGTGATTACAGGCATGTGCCACCGTGCCCAGCTATTTTTATATTTTTTAGTAGAGAAGGGGTTTCACCATGTTGGTCAGGCTGATCTCCAACTCCTGACCTCAAGTGATCCACACGCCTCAGCCTCCCAAAGTGCTGGAATGACGAGGAAGACAGTCTCTTACGTAGTTTTCTAAAAGTAGGTGAGTGGCCAGGTACAGTGGCTCATGCCTATAGTCTTGGCACTTTGGGAGGCCAAGGCAGGCGGATCATAAGGTCAGGAGTTCGAGACCAGCCTGGGCAACATGGTGAAACCATCACTACTAAAAAAAAAAATTAGCCGGATGTAGTGGCACGCGCCTGTAGTCCCAGCTACTCAGGAGACTGAGGCAGAATAATTGCTTGAACCCAGGAAGTAGAAGGTTGCAGTGAGCTGAGATCATGCCACCACACTCCAGCCTGGACAACAGAGTGAGACTCTGTTTCAAACAAAATAAAAATAATAAAAATAAATAGAAGTAGGTGAGCGACTCTCTTCACCCTCTGATGCTCTCCCTACAGCCCTTTGTAGTTTCCCCACATGAAAGCAGTTTTATTTGTAGTGAAATAAACAACACTGGACTTCCAGACTCTCTTTCTTAGAAAACTTTGGCACAGAAAGAATGTATTTGTGAGTTTTCTGAACAGGCAAGAGAAGCAAGTGAATGTAAAATAATCCCACTCATGCATATTTGAAAACAGGGAAACTGCTGCAGAACGTACATGCTACTTTTTTATGGTGTCTGTTTGTTCTGTGTACTTTCAAAACCATAACGCATCTCATTTCACAAATTATCCAGGATTCATATAGTATTCCTCTAAATAAAAAGAGAAAAGAATCTGTCACTGATTTTGCTTTTGTTCTAAAAATGTGATTGCAGCCTTTTCTTCATTCTGAATTATTTGAACTCAGCTGTGTGGTTATTGTCAAAAGTACATATAGATCTCACCAATATAGATTAGATTCCTTTTCACAAGAGTAGTTTAGTTAGGGGAGTTTCCCTTTAAATAATATTTTCATTGTAAACATTTGAGGCTTTAAAAACTGTCCAAATATTTGGGGGTAAATCAAAAAGGAATCTGAAAAGCTATGAAATAAGAAGAACAGAATAAAAGTGTCTCCATCTTGACAGCCTTAAAATCAATGGCAGTGGCTCCCAGAATGTCATTGTGGAGCACCGATTTTGTGACACTTGAGCCTCTCTCTTTTTTTTTTTTTGGATGGAATCTTGCTCTGTCGCCCAGGCTGGAGTGCAGTGGCACAATCTCAGCCCACTGCAACCTCTACCTCCTGGGCTCAAGCCATTCTTCTGCCTCAGCCTCCCGAGTAGCTGGGATTACAGGCATGCACCACCATGCCCAGCTAGTTTTTGTATTTTTACTAGAGATGGGGTTTCATGATGTCGGCCAGGATGGTCTCAATCTCTTGACCTCGTGATCTGCCTGCCTCGGCCTCCCAAAGTGCTGGGGTAACAGGCGTGAGCCACCATGTCCGGCTGACACTTGGGCCTCTTGAGTTAAAAAAAGAGGTACATGTCACATTAGTTTGGGAAATGCTGGCTTAAACAAAGTTGCACCGTTTTCTTTACTGAGGACTGCTTAGAGTCCTCTAGATGCTCACATGAGTGGCGACTATCCCAACACAGGCATACAGTGTGGTGTTTCCCAGATGGATTTTATCACAAAACTTATTTTTTTAAAGAAATGTATTCTGGGACTAGTGTTTTATGGAATTGCCTTGCGAAATGCAGATCTTTCACACAGGGGAGTTATGGGTAGTGAAGGCAAGGGTGGTATTGGGAGCATGCCTCCTAGCCCCACACCCTGTTGCCCCCGCTTTTTTTGAGATAGAGTCTGGCTCTGTCACCAGGTTAGAGTGCAGTGGCGCAATCTCGGCTCACTGCAACCTCCGCCTCCCAGGTTGAAGTGATTCTCCTGCCTCTGCCTGCTGAGGAGCTGGGACTACAGGTGCATGCCACCATACCTGGCTTATTTTTGCATTTTTAGTAGGCAAAGGGTTTCACCATATTGGTCAGGCTGGTCTTGAACTCCTGGCCTCATAATCCACCTGCCTCGGCCTCCCAAAGTACTAGGGTTACAGGCACGAGCCACCGGCGCCCAGCCTCCTGTTGCCTCTTTACGATTTTGCATTGTTTTTGCCTATCACCTCTTTCCCCTCCCACTAGAGGTCCTGAAGGCAGGGGTGCCCCTTGTTCCTGTTGTACCCAGTGGCAAGACCAGGGCCCATTCGTAGTAGGTGGGTAATGGTTAACTTGCTTGAGCATTTTTTCTGTGCCACACACTGTTTATGAGGTATACATGATTATTACATCAATTTTGGTTTTTTTTTTTTTTTGAGACAGAATCTGACTCCATTACCCAGCCTGGAATGCAGGGGCATGATCTCAGCCCACTGCAACCTCCACCTCCCAAGTTCAAGTGATTCTCCTGCCTCAGCCTCCCGAGAAGCTGGGATTACAGGCATGCACCACCATGCCCAGCTAATTTTTGGTGTTTTTAGTAGAGATGGGATTTCACCATGTTGCCCAGGCTGGTCTTGAACTCCTGACCTCAAGTGATCCACCTTCCTCAGCCTCCCAAAGTGCTGGGATTACATGTGTGAGCCAATGCACCCGGCCTTACACCCATTTTATAGACACTAAGAGGGTCGGAACTTGCCCAGAGTCCCATAGCTGGTGTGTGAGGGAGTCAGAAGGTGGTTCTTAATAGATGTTTGCTAAATGAGTGAGTGCACTTCACTTTACTCTTCCAGAGCTAAGATTGTAGCCCTCTCATTCTCATTGAAGGTGAATTCCTGTTGACAACACCCCTTCCGTAGTCATTTGGGTAAATTTTTTATTAGTTCTTGATAGAAACTAATATTTATAATTAATGCTTCTTTAAAAATAACATGGAAAAGAAGCTAAAAGAACACCCACAGCATCGTGGATCGCTTCTTCTCACGTTGCGGGGCCGGTGGGAAGCACTCAAAAAGGTCTCACTGGCAGATTGATTTCTGCCTACCCAAGTTTGTGCTAGTCATCAGTTTTGTTTTTATAATTAACTTTTACTTTTACAAAGGCAATTATGTACATAATTTAAGAAGTTAAATGATTTACACACACCACACACACACACACACACACACACACACACACACACACACACTACTGTCTAGTATAATGAAAAATAACAATCGCCTGATCCCTTCCCCACCAATCTTTTTATTTTGAGATGGAGTCTCGCTCTGTCCCAGGCTGGAGTGCAGTGGGGCGATCTCGGCTCACTGCAACGTCTGCCTCCCGGGTTCAAGCAGTTCTCCTGCCTCAGCCTCCCAAGTAGCTGGGACTACAGGCACCCACCACCGTGCCTGGCTAATTTTTGTATTTTTAGTAGAGACGGGGTTTCACCGTATTGGCCAGGCTGGTCACGATCCCTTGACCTCATGATCTGCCCGCCTTGGCCTCACAAAGTGCTGCAATTACAGGCGCGACCCACCGGGCCCCGCCTATTTTTTATTTTTTTGAGACAGATTCTCTCTCTGTCGCCCAGGCTGGAGTGCAGTGGCGCTATCTGGGCTCACTGCAACCTCTGCCTCCCGGGTTCAAGCGATTCTCCTGCCTCAGCCTCTTGAGTAGCTGGAACTACAGGCATGCGCCACCACACCCAGCTGATTTTTGTATTTTCAGTAGAGAAGGATTTTCACCATGTTGGCCAGACTGGCCTCCCAAGGTGCTGGGATTACAGGTGTGAACTGTCATGCCCGGCCATCCCACCAATCCTTGATTCTCATTCCCAGAGGTAATCTCTTCAGACTCTTCTAGTTGTTTCCTTGGCATGTGTCTAATTTCTAAATATGCCTGTGATGCTTTATCTTGGTTTATTGCTCTGATTTCATCTGTCGTCTTCCTGGTAGGCCAAGTGAAATATATAGCTTCCTTATGTGCTCACCTCACCTCCCTTTATTTTCCCAATGTAGTTACACAACAACTTAAAGATAAATCAATACTCAGTGTTCATATTATGATGACTATGTAACGTATCCTTTGAAGGGCCAAGTATTGTGCTATGAATACACTTACTTTCCTTATACAACCATTCATTTTGTCTGCAATTAATGATTGCCTTTTTAAAAAATTGCATAGATTTAAAAAAATAGTATTTAACTTTTCCCCCAGTGCTCCATCAGATGTGCCGGATTCCCACCAGCATTTTCTTTTTCAACTACTTTAATATCTCAGACAATCTACCCATTCCTCTCTGTTCCTGGAGACTTACCTTTGAGAGCCCTCTGTCCTCCTCTGATCTGGACTAATAGCTTTAAAGGTTGGGTAACAGCTGTTATCTGGGAGTTTCCTTTTCCCCACTCCTGTGCTGGACCCTCTGCGTTCTGGGGTCCATGTCTTCCTGTTCCTTATTTCCTGGGCCACATCTCTAGTAGCTTCCTGGGAATATTCATTTTAGCAGTTTAGGAGAGGATTGTTCTGTTCTGTGCACTGTGTCCATTTCTTTTTGTTTGTTTGTTTGTTTTAAGACAGATGCTTGCTCTGTCGCCAGACTGGAGTGCAGTGGCACCATCTCTGCTCACTGCAACCTCTGACTCCCTGGTTCAAGTGATTCTCCTGCCTCAGCCTCGCAAGTAGCTGAGACTACAGGCACCCACCACCACGCCCTTCTAATTTTTGTATTTTTAGTAGAGACGGGGTTTCACCATGTTGGCCAGGACGGTCTCGATCTTCTGACCTCATGATCTGCCCTCCTCGGCCTCCCAAAGTACTGGGATGTATCCACTTCTTTAAAGTTTTTTCTCTAGTTTTTGCTTTGTTTTGACCTCTGGAGGTACTAAAGTGTTTGGAAGTTCTGATGGGAGTAGGGGCTTATCCCTCGTGGGTCTACCTGCAGAGTGATCTGTAGAGCAAAATGATTGGGCTTTTCTCTTGCACCAGTTTCCCTAGAAGAGTCTACTAGTCTCCAGACTATGCTAGCATTCTAGAGGCAGAATAAGTTATGTGATTTTTCACATAACCCCATTTCATTCAGTATCTGATTCCCCCTCTCAGCTATGCTTGGTGTCCCTATGTTAACAACCTGTGGTTTAACCTCTCCAGTATATAAA
Organism: Alouatta palliata; assembly: GCA_004027835.1. Classification (NCBI taxonomy): domain Eukaryota; kingdom Metazoa; phylum Chordata; class Mammalia; order Primates; family Atelidae; genus Alouatta; species Alouatta palliata. Next base: position 90,865 of record PVKV010002739.1, on the reverse strand, counting down.
ATCGCGTCGTCTGCCTAGGTTGAGAGGTAACTGTATCAGATAAAGGAATAGGGCTGGGTGTCTAAATACTCCTTATAAAGTATTTCAAACAGTAGTTCTGCTTTCAGTCCTGTTTTACACCTTGCCTTTAACAATACCTGAAGTTTAGATACTTTGCAGCCTTCTTTCCTCCCATGAGGTTTCAATTTATTTATTGCAACACCAAAGTTACAGAATACATGAAAGGAACATTAGTCTACTCTTCACGTAGATTTACTCATTAACATTTTGCCACATTTATTGGGTGGATTGATCTATCTGTCATCTATCTATCATCTGTCTGTCTATCTATCTATCTATCTATCTATCTATCTATCTATCTATCATCTATCTAATATCTATTTTCTGTATCATTTGAGAGTATTCCAAGCATCATAGCACTAATGTTTTGGAGTTGAATTTCCTAAATGTTTCAGAAGTTCATTTCTCAAGAGCAGGGATATTCTGTTACATAATAAGACTAGAATTACCAAAGTCAGAAAGTTGATCATTGGTATAATCCTATTTCTAGTGTATAGTTTACATTCAAATTTTTTTTATTTTGGCCCAATAATGCCCTCTGTAATTGTTTTTTTTTTTAATTCTTATATTTAAATTCCAAACTCTAAGGATCACATGTTATATTTAGTTGCATTTCTTCCGTTTCTTTTTATGTCAGTTTTCTAGCCTCCTTTTGCATTTTATGAAACTGACTTTTCCAACATTACAGGACAGTTGTTTTCCAGAATATTCCTCAGTTTGAAGTCCAATTATTTCTCCATGATTAGATTTAGATTAAGCATTTTTTTTTTGCAAGAATAATATATAAGTTGTGTGGTATTCTTTTTAGTACATAACGTTGGTAGGCACATGGTGGCTTTTTGTCTTATTGATGATACTAAGTTTGATCATTAGGTTATGGTGGGGGCAGCCTAATTTCTCCATTGTCTTTTTCTTTTTGTAATTAAAAATAATCTATTGATATTTTGAGACTGCATGAATAGCTTGTTTTCCAACAGCCTTTGACCCTGTGATTTTATCATGCATCAGTAATTCTGGCTTTAATCACTTGTTGCAATGGTGGTTACAATTGTGACATTCGAATTTGATAGTTTTTTCTAAAGTTATGAATTGATGTTCATTTGTTGAAAGAAAATAAGCACTGTCCTTTTCTAAGCACTCTATAATTCTTTGTTTGTTTTTGTGTCCTAATGGACTCATGGATTCCTTTTTATTCAGTGGGTTATAGTCTTTTGCAGGCATGCTGTTTTATGCTGGACTGGTTTCTGATTTGATCACAGAAATCCTTGCAGTCTTGTCCCCGTGTCTTTTGAGGTGTCCTCATCAGCTTTTGAGCCTTTTCTGGCACTAATGACATTCCATGTTCACCTGTGTTTTTCCTGCCTTGGACCTGTATATGATGATCAATTATTTCTCTAAGGCACCCTAGAATGAATGGTATTTAGAACCCAAGATGGTGAATGCTGTGGGAGCTCGTTGCTACTGGGGTACCATTGCTTCCAGAGCTTTTCAGTGGTCAGAGCTAGGAGAAATAGACATGTAAAATCAGGAATTCTTAAAGATGTCACTGGGCTCTTCCTCTCCTTCCCCCGTGATTAATTTTCTCAAAAACCCCATATATACATAATCGTTCTAGAATTGCTGTACCCATAGCACCATCTGTGATTGGCTTTTCCTCTTATCTATATATTTATACTTTCTTCACTCTCGTGATTCAGCTACCTCTCATCCATCTGCTTTTCTAGCCTCCAAAATTATTTGATGACTTCATCTGCTTTCATCTTCCCTCTCATTCTCTTCTTCTTTATTCCACCTACTGTCATTTTGGTGGGAGTTGGGAGGCACTGTTTGCAGTCTACCACGTTTAACTGACAGCACCATCTTAGCTCTTCCTTCTGTTGGTTACTTGAGGTAAGAACACAGGGAGGAAGTAAACAGTATTTACCTTTAATACCTCATGTAGCTCTGCTCATCATTTCTGCCTCAATGTGCCAGGCGTGCATTCCTCCCATATCCCTCACTGACAATTTCCTTGAAGTTTCTCTTCCTAACTAAGAGAGTTAGCAAGTGGGTGGGACTTCTTTTCAGTGGTATTGATGATAGACCTGAAAATTCAGGGAGGTGGGCAGTTCTGGAGACAATAGGCCAGCCTGTCTGTTGATGCATTTATACTGTGCTTGAGGACTGAATGCTACAAATCAGACAGTCCTGGATTATCTCAGACCGAAAAAAATTAGGAGACCAACCTGGGAGGAGGCAGAAGGCACGCCACCTCTCTCAGCATGTTTTTGATGTTTCAATGTTCTCATTTCATTGAAATTAGTGCAGACTTCTCCCCTCAACTGTAACACTTGGATTTTCTAAGCCACTTTGATGTCTCTTATCTCTGCTTATTTACAATGAACATAGCTTCAAATTTTCATTTTCTTTCTACTCTGTTAAATGTGTTATGTGGAAATCTGAAGATAGATTTTTACCTTAGAATTATAAGAATGCCTTTGGCGTCAACTCCAGATATAAAGGTCTAACTCAGGGTGGAAAGGGGGTTTTGAAAAAAGGTGTTATACATGAGGCAGCTATCACTTTTGAAACAGTTCGAGAGGTTTAATTTATTTCTCATGCTTTGGTAAACAAAAGCTGGCATTTTCCTTCCATTTAAACTGCAAGGCTGCTGCTCCTACCCTTCCCCCGCAGTGGTGCATTTTGGTGATCAAATCTAAAACATGTGTCAGGTTCATAGGCATGCTTTTTACCAGGAACCTCCTTTAACACTTGCCATATTGGCAGTTTTTACAGGATCTTCTCTCTGTGCTTTATTTATTTATTTACTCTGCTTGCGTTGTGGAATTATGGGTAGAGCTGCTTTACATCAGAATCATTTTAAATAAAAATATTGAAAGAACATTTTGACCAAGAATAATGCGAATATTTCAACATAAATATCTATGCTGAATTGGCTTCTAGATTTCGGGACAGGAAGAATATCTTTAGCGATGTTCATGATTTGGTTTTGCTTTGCTGCAGATTACGTTTAGCGACAAATTCCATCTGGCTGGAGCTACATGCAGTCTCTCTATTGATTGGTTATATTGGGACTTCATGGGAGTGTCCTTCAATTTGCTTTTCCCAGCGTTTTTAAAAGCTCCATTGAAAAAAAAATAGAGGCTGGAAAAGAAAAAAAGGAACCTGCATTGTTTCAGTTTGCATCCAACATGCAAAACATAGTTCTAAATTTTTAATTAGCTAAGTGAGTGGTGAAAAGGAAAAGTAATATAACAAGCCTCGGTGAGCAGCTGGGATGTGTTGTCATGACGACAAGTTCAGCAGGCTGCCAGCAAGCATGTCAATGGGTAATATGGGGAGAGGGCTTTGAAACAGTGCCTGCTAGCAACAATGTGATTGGTCACGCCTCTGTTGTCTTTGTGTGAACCGGTGCATGCTGGGTAAGACCTAGAGTGAATGCTCAGCTTGTCTCAAGGCTGCAATGAGGTAATGCTTCTGAATCTTTGGGGATTATGAGCTCCTTCCTCCAAAAGACTGCAGTCTAGAGTGTTTTCATTCCGATTTGCGTTAATTACTGACTATAACCTGTTAGGAAGTTTTACAGCTGCCTTTATTCAATCTTTTATATGTGCATGTGTATATTATAGATAACACGTGTGTACGCTGCATATAGAATCTCAAGCGTATTCTAAAAAAAGAGATAACCCTCCATATTAGTCATTCTGCTCAGAGTCAACATTTCATTTGATTGCTGGCATCACTGACAATATCTATTGGTGGATAAATCATATATTAAAGTGCATTTACATTGGGTAAGCAAACTTGTTCATTTCTAGAGAATATTTTGGCATTGATTACTTTTTAAAGTCTTTTATCTATGATGAGTCGTAAGGGGCATAGAGGGGGTTGTGAAGAGTCTCGGATTTGTCGGTTGCAAAGAGTGTCAGGAGGTTTAGTTCATTTTTAGATTCCTTGAAATTGGCTGGTTTATATCCTAATATTGATATTATAGTCTTTCATTAATTGAACATAATATCGGACTGCTCCAAAATTATCTGCTGAATAATGCTCTGACAGTTTCAACTTACAGCTATAAAGGGAAGCTGTGTTCACAGATGCAAAGATCTGGAAATGCTTATGGTGGTTTGTGAAACAAATACATCAAGGTGCTGATGTGACAGAGATGCATGAGCTACACCCCTGAGCCCTACCCCTGGTTCTCTGTGACACAGCGCCTTGGATCCTCTCCAGGGTTTTGTCGGTTGGTTAGAGAATGTTTTATCACATTCATAAATAGTAACCTAATGCCCTGGAAAGGTTAGGGCAGTGTCTCCAACTACGATATGTGTCGCTAGCAGGGACACATACCATAGTTGAGTTGAGCTATCCGGTTCATTGTGTCGCCAAAGGGAAGCATGTGAGCGAGCTTTTGGACAGAGCTCATGGAGCTGTTGTATTGCCACCCCGTCGTATTTACCTCGCAAACAGTTCATAAAAATTTATAAGCCTTTAAATATATAAACAAAGAGTAAAAACACCTCAAACGGCAAGTAATGGTTGCTGCTGCTGCTGCTGCATGAAACGGTGGACTCTGCCAGCCACCTTGCTTTATTTGAGGTCAGGCCACGGGCATGTGGGGAAGCTGGATGATCATCAGCCCAGCTACCTCCATTCACCAAGTACAAGGCCAACTAGCAAGAGTCTGTAGCCAGCTTTGCAGCACATTACACTTGCTTTATTCTTTTATATATTCATTTTTAAATTTTTTAGATTTCAAGGTACAAGTGCCGTACTCCTAAAGCCATATTGTGTTACATGCCTATATTGCACAGTGGTGAAGTCTGGGCTTTTTGGGTGCCCATCCCCCTGATAGTGTACATTGCACCCAGTAGGTAGTGTTCTTGGCTTATTTTTATTCATCTATATGGTTTCTGTTTATATGGCTTTGTAAAGAAAGACTTTACCAAAGATAAATAAATGTGATAGTATATCTAGGTTTTTAAATAATTGATTCAAAATACTTGTAGCACAAAAAGGATCTTGGGTTGTGACTTTTATCAAGATGTCGATTCCATCTCATGGCACAAATGCCAAAGCCAGACAGCTTGTGCTGAGACAACAGCTGGAAAGGCCCTTGAAGTGGGCTGGAGTCCTTTGTCTAAAACAAAGCAGGGTGCAGTGACCCTCTGAAGAGAAATCCACCTGTTGATAAGACAGGCACTGTTTCTCTATAAACATTTGATTGTTCTGTTACCTTCATTTCTCTGGGGGATGCATTAATTGTGTAGTTTCAAATCTCAAGCATGCTTTGCTAATTTAAACAATTTTTAGGTTCATTAATGACTCAGTTTGCGTAAGATTGGATCCTCTGTAATGCAGTTCCGTTGTTATAAGCAGGATTCGTTACCTTTGTTGACTTGCAGGCCATGAATTAGGTTGCCTTACTTTAAAATGTAGAAATCATATCTATTAATCATCATAGGAAAACATCTTTATTTTGTATAACTATATAGTAATTGTTTTTCTTAAGCGGCAAAATTCTCATCTTTTATATTTAGGTGATTCAGTATGTCTCTGTGGTCAGATTATGATTTGGCAAAATCTTCATTATTAAGTCATTTTACAACATCTAACAAATACAAAATTAATATGTTAAAGATTAAGTAGAATTGAAAGGTAAAGAGCTGTTCTGTTTAATTTACTGTTTCATGAGCTTTTTACTATTTTGAAAGCCCCCTTGAAGAGGAGCAATGGCAAGTTCAAACTAGCGTGAATCATTATATCCTGTGACAGGTTCCACAATAAATGGCTTGTGATTGATGTGAAGCCTGATGCTTAGAGATTAATGACAGATGCAATATTGAAGTGTTTCTCTTTTATCACTACTATTATCCAGTGAAAGTAGTAGCTTAGCAAAAGACTTTGCTTAGAAATAATTGGGATTGATAATACTGATGGTCTGTGAAGTTTTAAAAAATATGACCCTTTAGGGAAGTCTAGAGAAAAACAATGTGCTTTTAGATAATTTGGTGGGTTCAAGAAATTTAAAAAGACTTTTCTTTATAAATTCACTCTTTACAAACAAATGTCAAGCTCGCTACGTTTATAAAAGGGGGTTTATTAAGCAGTAGAAGCAAAAGTTCTTTTGAAGACAGGCAAACTTTAGAAGAAGAATAAAATCAGGGTCTCTGAAAGATCGCATATCAACAGTATTAAGGCTTCAAAGTCAGACAAAATCTTATCATTGGGTTACTTTTGGTCACTGGCTCTCTTAACATTGATCTTCTCCCACAATCACCAGTCACAAAAGTCAGTGTCCCCCAGGTGTAGATGAGTGGGATGGGCCAGTGGATACTGGTGTGGTGTCCCCCAGGTGTAGATGAGTGGATCGACCTGGCTCTTTACCGATCAGGTGGTTTTGTCACATAGAAACGTGAGGAGGATAGGGTATTTGTTACCCTCAACTAAGAAACATGTGGTCTCTATTCTTAAGAATTTTACTGTGACATCAAAAAGTCATATTTGTATAATACTTAACTCATTAAGAAAGTGCCATTAAAATAACTTCTAAATGACACAAATTACAATAGGAAACTCCATGTTGAATATTGATTTCATCTATTTAAAAATGTTATATTATTTCTTTTTTTGTTTTTTTTTTTTTGAGATGGAGTCTCACACAGTCACCCAGGCTGGAGGGCAATGGTGTGATCTCTGCTCACTGCAACCTCCACCTCCCGGGTTCAAGCAATTCTCACGCCTTAGCATCCTGAGTAGCTGGAATATCAGGTGCCCACCACCACACCCTGCTAATTTTTGTATTTTTAGTAGAGACAGGGTTTCACCATGTTGGCCAGGCTGGTTTCAAACTCCTGACCGCAAAAGATCTGCCTGCCTCAGCCTCCCAAAGTGCTAGGATTACAGGTGTGAGCCACCAAGCCTGGCCATTTTTCTAATATGACAAAAATGAAACCTTAGCAGCTTTCTTTACGATGATGAATGTTGATAATTGAAATAGAGACTAGCCTGAAATGTACATCTGTTTCATTTATGAAGAAAGGGTTTCCTAAATGAATTAATGGTACTGGAAAGTAAACAAGAGAGATTATCTGCTTCAGAAAATAAACTTTGCAGGTCACTTGAGTTCTTCCGATGGGGTGCTAATTAATATTTAAATGCTATGTTGAGAAAAGACTGATTTTCAGAACTTTGTGACCTAGAATCACTTCTCCTATGGTGCATTTTACACGTTGTGTGGTTGTGATGTGTCAAATTCTTTTTTATCTGGAGCTAATGTTATTTAGGTTGAGTCTACGGTGAGGTTCTATGGAATGCCTGATGCCAGCGGTGCTGGAATGGCAGACGCTGTTTTTATCCCAGTACCTGTTCATCTTCAGTCGAAAGCTTGTTACTTGTAGGTAGATTGTATTGTGTCTTTTTCTTCCTTTGTCCTCATAGTACCCAGACCAGTGCTAAGTATAACATAGGTACTGACATATATCTCAGTCAGTTGTAAAAAAAACTGGTGAGTTTTTTTGTTTTGTTTTGTTTTTTGAGACAGAGTCTTGCTCTGTCCTGTCCAGGCTGGAGTCCAGTGGCACAATCTCGGCTCACTGCAACCCCTGCCTCCCAGGTTCGAGTGATTCTCCTACCTAAGTCTTCCAAGTAGCTAGGATTACAGGCACCCACCACCACACCCAGCTAATTTTTTGTATTTTTAGTAGAGACAGGGTTTCACTATTTTGGCCAGGCTAGTCTTGAACTCCTGACCTCAGGTGATCTGTCCGCTTCGGCCTCCCAGAGTGCTGGGATGACAGATGTGAGCCACTGTGCCCGGCCAAATTGGTAAGTTTTTATGTTGAAACTTTATGAATAGCTACCCTTGACCTCAGAAACAGGAAATGGAAGGGTTTTATGAAATCTTAGACGAGTTATCTGTTGAATTTTCTTATCGTCAAATAGTGCTTCTCATATTTACCCATTTCCTCTTTCAATCAGCATAAAAATCTTATAGGCTTGAAATCTGAAATTTGAATAAAAAGGAAATATTGTGGTTGAACTTAAAGCAATTATACCGTGTTTATGATTCTTTTAGCCAGTCATGGTGCCAGCATCTTCTTGGTGACAGAGCATGTGAAATGGTGACAAGTGTGTAGGTTGGGGACATTAGACAGAACCACATTTGAATCCTGGAGGTACCATTTACTTGCTGGGAGACATAGAACAGATTAGCTTTAACTGTTTACTTGAGGATTCCACCCACATCACAGGTTATATTAATTGTGAACCTATCAGAAGTGTCTGACACAGAGTACTGGCTATGCAGTAGATGCCCACTAAATGTTAGTATTCTTATCTCCTGCTTGCACTTAATTGCTAAAATGACCAAATTCTGTTCGCTTTAATGGGATATCTTTCCTGATGGGATAAGAGAGAATTATTAGTTCTTCAACTCTTATAGGTCATTCTAGAGGAATATCTTTCTGATACAGGACAATTTTATCGTCTGTATTTACATAATGTCCTTAGTTTTATCATAGGGATGCAACTGATATCAACATATTGAGATCATTAGGGGTTTATCATTGGTAAAGCCCAGAAGGACAAGAGGAGCATCAGAGGGGCAGCTCATTCTGGCAGTTATGCTTAGGGTGATGGAGGAAGCCAGAGGAGGGGTTTCCAGGAGTGCAGGTGAAAACCCAAAGCAGAAGGAAAGGCGCGGATTTAGAGACATCCAGAGAGCAAGGAGATTGACTCTGTTGACTGTTTTCATTAGAAGGGAAGCGGGTGGTTAGGGAAGGAAAGACAGGTATCTCACATGCATGTGTCACGCACGTGGCTGCCCCAGGGGTGGTTCTACAGTCCAAACCAGGAGACGCAAGACAGAACAGGATTTATGGGATAGAGTACACATTCAGTTTTGGATATGGAGTTGGAGGCACGGGTATATCTAGGTGGAATCACCTGGTAGGTAAAGAGAGAAGGGGACAGGGAGGAAGAGAGAGAGAGGTCGAGAGAGACAGGTGGGTCTGGCAGTCAGGGAGGGTTTTGGGACCAGAGAGGGAGTTTTGACCCCCTCAGCTCTGTGTGGCTGAGAGTGGTTATACTTGAGACAGTGGGTGGCCTGCCCCTGTGGGGCACATAGCTGGAGAAGAGAGGAGGTGGGTGAGGATGGAGCCTTCGAGAGCTCTCTTTTAGAGGCCAGCAGAGGAAACAGTTATAGGAAGAGGAAACTCAGACCCTAAATGTGAATTTAGAGTCTGGATTTGGTTTTAATAATTTACACACAGTGATTTTCCCAAAGAGATGTGTAAGTCTACTGTTTGGAACCACAAAGCCAAAGCTGGAAAGAACGACAGTGCCCTAAATCAGTTCTGCATTTGATGGACAGATGGATAGGTCTTTTGAGTCCACTGAATTTCCATCTCATCATGGTCATCCTCCCGGCAGCACCTCCTCCAGGAGCTGTTCCCAGTGGTGGTGATGACTCAGGCCACACCACACATTCACTGTAACCTTCCTGAGACCAAGGTGCTACATGTGGCTGTGGGAAATAGAGAGTACTGAACACTCAACATGGAGGCATACAATTTCAAGTAGTTTTCACCCATCTTTAGCATAAGCGCTTAAATTAGGTGTAATTAGAAGGGATAACCTAGGACATGTGTGGAAAGTGTGACTTAAGTATTTTGGGGAGCTATCAAAACAAGAGGCCGAGTGCGGTGTTTCATGCCTGTAATCCCAGCACTTTGGGAGGCCAAGGCAGGCAGGTCATGAGGTCAAGAGATCGAGACCATCTTGGCCAACGTGGTGAAACCTCGTCTCTGTTGAAAATACAAAAATTAGCTGGGCGTAGTGGCAAGAATCTGTAGTCCCAGCTACTCGGGAGGCTGAGGCAGCAGAATTGCTTGAAGCTGGGAGGTGGAAGTTGCAGTGAGCTGAGATCGCACCACTGCACTCCAGCCTGGGCGAAAGAGTGAGACTCCATCTCAAAAAAAAAAAAAAAAAAAAACACCAAAACAACAACAACAAAAACAAGAAACGAGAAAAATGTTCTTTACTTTGTCAAATTTTGTTTTTTCTTTTCCTTGATAGAACGTTTTTTTCTTTTTCTTTATAGAACTCGATCAATGTCTTAGCTATTATATAATCTGTCATTAAAACTCTGACCTTGGGCAAGTTACCCAGCTCTCCCGGATTTCGTTCATAAAATAGAGCTAACAGTATCTGTTTCGTAAGGTTCTTGGGAGAACAAAGTGACATGACATGTAGAAAGCCCCTTCGTACATATTGGCAGTGAGGTATAGTTGTTATTAGTAGGAGGTGGGAGGAGAGACATTAGAAGTGAGATGAAGGCGGTTAAAGATGATGGGGTGTGCACGAAAGTGAGTATGTTTCTTATCAAGAAAGTGAGTGGTGCAGGAGGAAGGAAGAGGAACGTGATGGTGTCTGGTGTCTTGAAGGAAGAGTGAAGGAAGGGTAAGAAGACACGGGAGCATACGCTGCCCACCCAAGGGCAGTGCTCACACCCGACAGTTGGATGTTTGGGACCTGAGATGTACCTAACATAGAAAACTTGTTGAGTGCTCTATGCTCTAGCTGTTTTTGTTTGAGTTTCCTGAAATCAGACATAGCTGGATTGTAGGATGTCATGAAAATGGAGATAGTAGGAAGGACAGTAGTTATAATCCTGCGTTGGATTAAGAAGATCATCCGTTTTGGGTTATGAAAAATGTAGTGCCATAAAAGTAGGAAAATGTTAAAACTTAGAAACATCAAACAACAGCTTATGAATGCAAAGCTTGGAAAATGAATTATGAAAGTCTGCTATTTTTTAAGTGCATAAGACAAAATGAGGAAAACAAAAGTTAAGGACAAGCAGTGAGGGGATCCAGCTGAACACTGGATGGGTACACACTAAGAAAATAACAGTTGCATTCAAACACAAGTGTTAATGCTTTTTATTAAGTAAAAAGATATCAGGGTAGGTAACACTTTGCTTCCCAAACTCTGAATATCATAAATGGAGTTGGGGGATGGCTCCAGGATGTGTGTTAGGATTATAAATACCTGTGCCCTTTTCCCTCCCACCTGTCCGAAATCTAATCCCAGGGTTCTCACACTTTTGGACTTCATATTCAAAGAACACTTCAATAAAATTTGTGTGGATCACCATAGGTTGCCAGCTTTTAGTTCTGGCAGGCAAGTACTTTAAAAAAAAATCTGTCAACTTTTATCACCATTACTGCATTAAAAAAGACATTTAACGTGCACATATGCGTGTACCTACACACACACACACACACACACACACACACACACACACGCACGGGAATAAGAGCATAACTAAAGACAATTTTTTGATCAAGTGAATTTATGAGAAATTTTCTGTGGTGTCTTATCTTTCCTTTTTTTCATTATAGACTGGTAAAATAATTCTCCTCACAAGCACAAGCACAGATCTACAGAATCTGGCCAGAATTTACAAAGTGCTGGTCCGGCTGTTGTCTACCTGCTCCCAGGTGACCAGCCCAGGACAGCTTGGGAGACAGAAATCCTGCCACCTTCGCTGCTACAAACGCAGGGCTGAAAGGACCAACCCTTTTTCCGGACCACTTTGCGGCCCAAGCCAAGTTATCAAAAGGATCTTTGTTGCCAGGGGATGTTTTTTTCTTTTCTGAGAATAGGTTGGGTTGCCATGGGGGGAGGAGGGTGGTGAGTAGGGGATTAGGGGGTGGAGATTGAAAGGATAGAAGGTAAATAGCATAACACAAGAAGGAAATTTTAAAGACTTACCATGGTAAGTACATATGACTTCCTTTTTCTTTTTTGCCCTGGTACTGCCTGAAAAGTATATATGACTTTAAACTATATGGGCAAGAATATTTGCGATTCTAGTGTAAAGTAATAGGATATGGTATCACATTGGGAATGATGTCTTTCTTCATCAGCTGTTTGTTCTTAAAACAAGCCTTTTATGAGGTGTGGAAATTTAAAGAGGCCAGTTTTGCTGTTCCTATGAGAATTGACTCCGTTATTACAAAATATGAATGAGGTAGACATGTTGATTTTCGAAAGTTAACAGAAAAATCTGCTAATCTGGATAGATCATTAAGAATGTAGTCTGCTTCGTCAGTGTATGTGTTACGTGAACAGACATTAAGAACTTGTCCTGGCAGTGACTTAACAGCAAAAATGGGATAAAAGTAAAAAAAGTAAGGAAATGTCCCATGGTTTTTTATTACAAAAAAGTTTATAATAAGTCAACTTTTATTGATAGGTTATTAATAATTACAGACAACTTTTATTGATAGCTTTTGTAAATGTAGAATTAATTCATATTATCAGCTTCATATTTGGAAATACTTTTAAAAATTAGCCTGATTTGTATTTAAAATTATTTCTAAAAATACAGCAACAGCTTTGTTGCCCAAGCTGGTCTTAAACTCCCAGTCTCAAGCCACCCTCCCGCCTCAGCTTCCCAAAGTCCTGAGATTATAGGTGTGAGCTACCATATCCCACTAGATTTATGCTTATTCATAATATATTAACTTTGAACTTAACATTTTCAGGGTTGCAGGGAATTTTTTGAGACTGGATCTTACTGTGTCACCCAAGCTGGGCTGCAGTGGTGCAATCATAGCTCACTATAACCTCCAATTCCTGGGCTCAAGTCATCCTCCTACCTCAGGCTCCTGAGTAACTGGGACTCCAGGCACACACCACCATGCCTGGCTAGTTTTTACAAGTTTTCTGTAAAGATGGGATCTCACTATGTTGCCCAGGCTGGTCTTGAATTCCCAGACTCAAGAGATCTTCTCACCTTGATCTCCCAAAGTGCTGAGATTCCAGGCATGAGCCACCACACCCGGCCATGGTTGCAGGTTTTAGAAGTTAAATTTACATATCTTGTGTTGGGGAAATTATTGAATTAGGACCAACAAAGTTTAAAGGAGCTGATCCATCAGCCATTCCCCTCTCACTAGAGACTGTGCCACATTACTCTTGGCCCAGGCACGAGAAAATGCTTTATACTGTCTTGCTAGGCTTCTCAATCTCAGTCTATAACTATGTGTGTGTGTGTGTGTGTGTGTGTGTGTGTGTGTGTGTGTGTGTGTAGTTTCAGCTGAATTTTCTGTCCCAAGGTTAAGTTAGAAATCAGCTTTTGTTCGCTTTACAATTTCTAATGGCTTCATTCAGACAGTGGTGTCAAAAGTGGTATCATTGACATCTCTGGTAGCCTTTGTTCTCTGAAGTCTATCAACGATGTCCGTGCTGACAGTTTATTCTAAATAATTGCCCAGCCACAAGCTGCAGGGTGAACACTTTTCTCAGTTAGGTTGGGTGTTCCTCAGGGAGTCCCACTGTGCCAAGCAGATGAAGCATGGTTTGTCATTCACTGAGGAGGAGCCCCTGGGGTCCCATTCCTTGGCCCCGGCCACATCACTGCCCCCATCTGGTCCCTTGCCTAGATGTGTTGTTAAGTGTCACCGGGAAATCACACAGGAGGAAGGACAGCGACCGCATATGCACAAGGAAAATGTCAGGGTGGCTCCCGCTCTCAGCAGGAGGACATCTCCATGGCGCACTTTGGGCTGAGTGACCTTCTTCTCTACCCTCACTGGCCCCCCAACCAAGGTGCTGCTGCCTGTAGCCAGAAATTAAAATCCTCATTTGGGTTGAGTAAGAAAGTTTATCCAGTACCCATGAACCTTGTCTAGCAAACCTGCTCATACAGCGTATGACTTTCAGATTTTACTTTCTAGTTGAGCAGAACTGTAAATATACCTTGCCCATTCATCATGCCAGATACTCAAGATTTCTGTTCAAGAGGCCGTCCTATTATCAGTAAACTGCCCTAGCTAAGACCCACTAATATATATGATATGAACATTGCCTTCTTGGAGCTCTTTTTAGTAACGTTGGGTCATATCTCCCAGTGAGAAGGCCATTGGCATTTTGGGGTCGGGATATTTATGCACGGTAGTATAACTGTCAAGAGGTAATATTTGAGGGGGTTTTTGGTGGAACTTTTTGTGTATAGAAGCCAGTCATGTTCGTATAGTATATAAACGAGGATATTCCCGAAGGACCACAAATGCCAACAGTTTAAAGGAAAAGTAGGAGGACTGACCATTACTGCGGAAAAGTCTCAGGCCATACCTATGTCTGTTCTTTGTTGTAATGGCCTCAGCTGGGGTTAAGGTGAGTTTTTGAAAGCACCCATTACTATTGTGTGTGCAACGTGGATAGGAGAGAGCCAAAAAGGGAAACAGTGGACTCAATAATTATATTTGATGCTAATGATCTGGTCTGTGGGTCCTGTGGGTGCCTTCTGCCTCCGGATCCACCTAACACTGATGACAAAGCTCATTAGTACTTCTGGCCAGAGGGTGGACTTGGGGAAAGAGAGAACGGTACTCATGTCAATCAGGTTGGCTTCTCATTAGTAACTCCAAAGAAAGTAGTTGACCAGAGAGGCCAGAACCACAAAAAAGAAGCTAACTTTGAGTTACCATTTATCCACCGTTATCACAGAGGTGGGAAAAGGCTAAGTGTTTGGTATGTGGGAAGTGGATGAAGTGAAGTGGTGTCTTTTTGAGGCGAAAATAAAACTTAAAAAAAAATCCCAACTGCAACAGTCCTAAAATAAAAGTAAGTCTTTGTAGAAGGAAAACAAAGTCCAAAGTGAACCTATTTGCTTCTCCTATTAACAGTGCTATTTCGAACAAAGAAAATAGTTATGATTCTGCTTCTGGGCAAGAGGGAGGAAGCACACGCCACCCTGTCTCTCCCGCCACGTGTAGCTGAGACCATGGACAGAATTCATGGCGCACCAGGCGCAGTGGGGAAGGAGGTCAGAATTTGAAGTTCCATCAGACTGTATCACCTGACATAGACTCGGAGGTAGCCCGAACTCCAGTTGGCCACACTGGTGTGGACAGTTAGATCTTCAAGGGAAACCCTTGCTTCCTGAGAAGCAGGAAAGGGGAGTCCTAACTTCTGAGTGAGTGAAAGAAGTCACCGTTTTCATTATCTCCCTTCCCAACCCGTAGTCAGTCCTGCACAGCAGCTATAGGACTGGGCAGACATCCAGAACTGTGTGTGGTGGGGGAGGAGAATATCCTTCTTTCTGATGAAGGGAACTGTGGTCCCGAGAGCATGGGGTGAATTCTCATTGCTTTTCTTCTCTCTCTGTCCTGCCACTTGACACCACACTGAAATGCAGTTGTGCTAGAAGTATGTGGCTGAGCAAGGCAACCAAATCCCAGCATTCTAGCAGAAGGACCATGAAAAGGGGCCCTAGGGAACTGGAAGGTACTGGGAAGATCACAGAGCAGATCAAGAAAGCTGTTGCATAAAATATTGTATGAACTCCTGGACTTGCTTCGGCGCTGTGCATGTTTCAATCTGACTGTAAGCAGCATTACAAATGCTTTGAGAGCTGATATATGAATTAGATCACACAGGTCCCAGGCTGACCACTGCATGCTATACTTGTAGGACAGATCCAAATAGCATTGCAAAGGCTTTCTGCACTGAACTGACATTCAGCTGACAGGAGGTGGTTTGGAAATTGCAGCCTGAGCTTATCAATGTTGATCATGCGCTTAAAAAAATTTGACATTGTCCTTAGGATTTAAAGACTTGGACTCTCATAATGTATTAATCAGCGTTACTAAAAATCAGCCAGCATACGAAGAATACAATCTCAATTTGTATGTGAAAGAGCAATGAACGGTTGCAAATACTGAAGTGTCACAGACGTTGGAATTATCAAAGATTTAAATCAGTTATTCTAATCATGGCCCCAGAAGTATGGGAATAGATGATATAACGCAGAACCAAGTGATAATTTTACAACTGAAATATATAATAATCAAAACTAAAAATTCATGGTAATAGTCAAAATTAAAAATTCATGGGTAGACTCAACAACAGAATGAAGATAATAGAAAGAGAAGACAGTAGACTTGAAGATAGATTGATAGAAATGATTCAATCTCAACAACAGAGAAAAAAGATTGAAAAAAAAAAGTAAACAGAGCTTCAGGGATGTGTGAGGCCATACCAAAAATGTCTAACACTTGTGTAATCAAAGTTCCTAAAAGAATGTGACTGGAAGAAATAATACTTGGCAACTAAATTTGGTCAAAGCCGTGAGCTTTTAAATTTAAGAAGCTGAACAAAATGAAACAGTCTACAATGAAAGAAATGCATACCCTGACACATCATAAACTATTGAAAACTAAAGAAAGAAAAAAATGGAAAGCAAACAGGGAAAAATGCTACGTAACATATAATATAACAAGTTGAATTACTGCAGATTTAACTGGTATGTTTAAACATACCAATGATACATAACATATAATAGAACAGGTTGAATGACTGAAGATTTTCTGTTAGAAACCACAAAGGCCAAAATAAAGTGGAATACTATTTTAAAAATATCCAGGGAACATATTCTTTATATACAAAGGTAAAATAATGATATTTTTAAATAAAAGAAAGCAATAATTCAGTGCCAGAGACTTGCTCTAGAAAAAATGCTGATAGACAGAAAATTATACCAGAGGAAAACTTGAAACATCAAGAGAAAAAGAAAAGCAACAGTAGTAAATATCTGAGTAAATATAATTATTCTCTTAAGTTCTTTAAAATATGTATAATAATGGAAAGAAAATATCATAGCATTAGTAGAGTTTCATTGTATATAGATGTAACACATACGACAATTGTAACATAAAGAGAAGAGGTTAAAGGGACCAAGATGATGGTAAAATTTACTACTTGAAGTAGTAAAACATTAATTCTAAGAAGACTGTGAAAAGTTATTTATATGTATATATAAATATATATATCATATATCATATATGCAATATATCATATATTCTGCTGTTTGAGGGAAGAACATTTTATAAATGTCAGTTAGCAAGTCTGATGGTATTGTTCAGTTTTCCCATAACCTTACTGGTATGCTGTCTACTTATTCTTGCAATTATTGAGGGAGCGGCATTGAAGCCCCTATCACAGATATATATATATATACACACACACATATACACACACACATATATATATACATATATATAAATTATATATGTATATATATGATATATATGTATTTATACATATACATATATAAATGTATAGAGCATTATATATACAATATATATGTATATATACATATATATAAATATGTAGAGCATTATATATATACAATATATCTGTATTTATATATATATATACACATATATAAATGTGTAGAGCAACAGCTAAAAACACCATACAAGGGAATACAGTAAAAACTCAATAGATAAATAAAAATAGAGCACTGAAAATATTCAAATAATTCAAATAAAAGTAGGAAAGGAAAAACAGGAACAAAATGAGGGAAGAAACCTAAAATATATGATAAAGGGTAGATTTAAATTCCAATGTATAAATAATTACATTAAATATAAATGGTCTGAACATACCAATTAAATGATGGAGATTGTCAGAATGGATTTTTTTTAATGACGAAAGGCTATGCTATCTATAGGTAATACATTTTAAATACAATGAAATTAGTGTGTTAAAAGTAAAAAGTAAAGGGATATGTACTAATCATAAGAAAGCTGGAGGGGCCATATTAATGTCAGAAATAGTAGACTGTAGAGCAACAAAAATTATCAGGGATAAAGAGGAACATTGCATAAAGAAGAATGGGTAAGTTCACCAAGATGACATAACAAGCATAAAAATCTGTATGTACCTAACAGCAAAGTTTCAAAGTACATGAAACAGAATAGAACTGAAAGGAAAAATGGACAACTATAGTTAGAGGCTTCAATGCCACTCCCCCAATAATTGCAAGAATAAGTAGACAGCATACCAGTAAGGTTATGGGAAAACTGAACAATACCATCAGACTTGCTAATTGACATTTATAAAATGTTCTTCCCTCAAACAGCAGAATATATATTCCTTTAAAATCCTCAGGGAGCATTCACAAACATAGGTGATAGCCAGAGACATAAAACAAACCTAAAAATGATTCAAAGAATTGAAATCATCAAAATTAGTTATTTAACTATAATGAGATTTAACTAGAAATCAGCAAAACAAAGATAACTGATAAATCTGTAACTACTAGGAAATTAAACAACATACTTCTAAGTAATCTGTGAATCAAAGGCAAGTCTCAGAGAAAGCAGAAAATATTTTGAAGTGAACAAAATTGAGAATGCAATATATCATAATTCATATGAAGTGACTAAAGCAGGACCTAGAGGGAAATGTGGAGAATTAAATCTTCACATTAGAAA
Source organism: Alouatta palliata (assembly GCA_004027835.1). Taxonomy (NCBI): domain Eukaryota; kingdom Metazoa; phylum Chordata; class Mammalia; order Primates; family Atelidae; genus Alouatta; species Alouatta palliata. Next base: position 72,512 of record PVKV010002739.1, on the reverse strand, counting down.
AGAAAAAATGAACTGCAATGAGCAATCTAGGCTTCCACATAAAGAAAGTAGGAAAAGAAGAGCAAAACAAGTCTAAAGTAAGCAGAAAGAAATTTTATAAAGGTAAGAGTAGATATCAATTAATTGGAAAACAACAATAGTGGAGAAAAACCAATGAAATAAAAATCTGGTTCTTTAAGTATATCAAGAGCTGATAAACCTCTAGCCAGATTGACAAGGAAATAAGACATAAATGACCAAAGTAAGGCATGAAAGAGGGCGTGTCACTATAGTCCCCACAAACGTATAATAAGCAAATACCACCAAGAGCTCCATGCACATAGTTCAACAGAATAGATTAAATAGACTAAATCCTAGAAAGAAGCCACCAAAACTCACTCCAAAAGAAATAGATTTCTTGAATATCCCTTTGTATCTCAGTAAATTTAATTTATAATTAAAACTTTACCAAAAACTCAAAAAACAAAACCTGAAAAACTTCAGGTCTGGATGGTTTTACTGGTAGAATTCTCTACCAAACATTTATGGAAGAAATGAAACCAATCCTATAAGATCTCTTTCAAAAAATAAAATAGGAGGCAACACTTCCCAACTCATGTTGTGAAGCCAGCATTATTCTGATTACCAAACCAGACAAAGATAGTACAGTAAAAGAAAACTACAAACCAGTGTCTCTTAGGAACATAGATGTAAAAATCCTTCACAAAATATTAGTAAATTTAATTAAGCAGTATACAAAAAGAGTAACAAGTCATGACCGAGTGGAGTTAGTGTCGGAAGGTAAGGCTAATTCAATCAATGAATTATGAAAAATCAGTCAATGTAGGGCTGGGTGCGATGGCTCACACTTGTAATGCCAACACTTTGGGAGGCTGAGGCGGGCAGATCACGAGGTCAAGAGATTGGGACCATGGTGGCCAACATGCTGAAACTCTGTCTCTACTGAAAATACAAAAATTAGCTGGGCATGGTGGCGTGTACCCAAAGTCCCAGCTACTCAGGAGGCTGAGGCAGGAGAATCACGTGAACCTGGGAGGTGGAGGTTGTAGTGAGCCAGGATCACACCACTGCACTCCAGCCTGGTGACAAGGTAAGACTCTCTCTCAGAAAGAAAAGAAAATCAGTCAATGTAATCTACCATATTAACATACCAAAGAATAAAACATTACATGATAATATTAAAATATTCAGAAAAAGCAGTTGACAAAATTCAACATACATTCATGATAAAAGCTCTGAACAATCTATATAGGATTAAAAGGCAACTTCCTTGACCTGATAAAGAACATCTACAAAAATCTACAGGTATGATAACAATATACACTGCAGACTACAGGAGGGGGAGGGAAGGAGGAGGCCATGAATTGAAAACTATCTATGGGGTACTATACTCACTACCTGGGTGACAAGATCACTCATACCCCAAACCTCAGCATCATGCAGTACACCCATATAACAAACTTGCACATATACCCCCATATCGAAAATAAAAGTTGAAGAAAAAGAAACCTGTAGCAAACATAATACTTGATGGTGAAAGCCCTAACACCCTTAAGACTGGAAACAGGGCAAGTATGTTCACTTTTACCATTCCTGTTGAACATGATACTGGAGTTTCTGTCCATTGGAATAAGGCAAGAAAAAGAAATAAAAGGCTTACAAATTGTAATAAAACTGCCTATTTGCAAACAACTTGATTAGCCATATAGAAAATCCCAAGAAATTTACAGAAAAAGCTCTTAGAATGGCATTGTCAGTTAGATTTAAGATTGTATAGCCAGTCTGGAAAATAGTTCAGTACTTTATTAACATTTATTTTAATTTTTATAGATTTAGGGATATAAGTGCAGTTGTATTAAATGGATATATTATGTAGTGGTAAAGTCTGGGCTTTCAGTGTAACCATCACCCAAACAGTGTACATTGTACCCAATAGGCAGTAAAATAGGCATTGTATTTCATTCCTCACTCCCCGCCCCTCCACCTTTCAGAGTCTTTAATGTCTGTTGTTCCACTCTGCATGTTCGTATGCACCTGTTGTTCCACTCTGCATGTTCATATGCACCTTTTGTTCCACTCTACATGTTTGTATGCACGTGTTTTTCCACTCTGCATGTTCGTATGCACGTGTTTTTCCACTCTGCATGTTCTTATGCACCTGTTGTTGAGCTCCCACTTACAACTGTACTATAAGTACGGTTTTTGACTTTCTGAGTAATTTCGCTTAGGATAATGGCCTCCATTGTCATCCATGTTGCTCAAAAGATTTAATTCTTTTCTATGGCTGAGTAGTATTCCATTTTGTGTGTGCTGGTGTGTGTGTGTGTGCCTGTGTGTGTGTGCCCCTGTGTGTGTGTGTCACATTTTTAGTCCAGTTATCTGTTAATGAACACTTAGGTTGATTCCACATCTTTGCTCTTGTGAGTAGTGCTGCAGTAAACATACATGTGCAGGTGTCTCTTTGGTAACATGATTTCTTTTCCTCTGGGCAGACACCCAGTAGTGGGATTGCTGGATAAGGTAGTTCTATGTTTAGTTCTTTGAGAAACCTCCATACTGTTTTCCATAGAGGTTGTACTAATTTACGTTCCCACTAACAGTGTATAAGTGTTTCCTTTTCTCCACATCCTCACATCTGGTGATCAGTGATTTTTTCATGTTTATTGGCCTCCTGCCTGTTTTTTTGAAAGATGTCTGTTCATGTCTTTTGTCCACTTTTTAATGGGGTTTGTTTCTTTCTTGCTGAGTTGTTTGAGTTCCTTGTAGATTCTGGCTATTAGCCCTCAGTTGTATGCATCGTTTGTAAATATCTTCTCCCATTGTGTAGGATGTCTGTTTACCCTGTTGATGATTTCTTTTGCTGTGCAAAAGCTTTTTAGTTTAGTTAAGTCCCATTTGTCTGTTTTTGTTTTTGTTGCATTTCGTTTTGAGGACTTAGTCATAAATTCTTTGCTTTGACCAATGTCCAGAGGGTTTTTCCAGAGTTTTCTTCTAGAATTTTAATAGTTTCAGGTCTTATATTTAAATCTTTACTCTATCTTGATTTGATTTTTGTATATGGAGAGAGATAGGGGTCCAGTTCCATTTTTCTACATATTGCTCTCCAATTTTTTTTAGCATCATTGATTGAATAGAGTGTCCTTTCCCCACTATATATGTTTGTCAACTTTGTCAAAAATCAGTTAGTTATAGGTATGTGGCTTTATTTCTGGGTTCTCTATTCTGTTCCATTGACTTATGTGTCTGTTTTTGTACTAGTACCATGCTATTTTGGTTACCATAGCCTTGTAGTGTCATTTGAAGTCATGTAATGTGATTCCTCCAGGAACTAAACAAGAGCCTGGATCGCCAAAGCAATCCTACTTAGTAGTTTCTGATGAAGTTAAATACATCCTTAACATATGACCCAGCAATCCCATTCCTAGTACATGCAACAGCGTGGATAAATTGTAACATTATGCCTAGTGAAAGAAACCAGTCTCAAAAGGTTACATGCTATGTGATTCCATTTATATGACATTCTAGAAATGGCAAAATGATAAGGAAAAATTTGAAAGAAGCCAGTCTCAAAAGGTTACATGCTATATGATTTCATTTATATGACATTCTAGAAATGGCAAAATAATAAGGAAAAATTGGTTTCCAGGGATTAGACGTGTGAAAGGCACAACATGAAGGAGTTCTTCGGGGTGATTCTTTGGGGTGATAGAGCAATTCCATATCTGATTCTATCCTGAGTGATGGCAAGGAGGCAAATCTACGTATGTGTTAAAACTGCCAGAATTTGTACATCAAAAGAGGCCTCCATTTTGTATATACTAATTTTAAAAATTATGTTTAAAATATGAGTTTTCTTGGGAAAAGTGAATGGTACCTGATTTTATTATTCTGTTCTCTCATTGCTATAAAGAAATACCTCAGACTGGGTAGTTTATAAAGGAAAGAGTTTTAATTGGCTCATGACTCTGCAGATTGTAGAGGAAGCCTGGCAGTCTGTGTTTCTGATAAGTCCTCAGCTTACAGTCATGGCAGAAGGTCAAAGGGGAGCCAGCATGTCGCATGGCCAGAGAGGGAGAAAGAGAAAGGTTGGGTGGACTAGGTGCTACACACTGTCACACAACCAGATCCCGTCATAACTCACTCACACACTGTCATGAGAACAGCTCCAATGGGATGGTGCTAACTAATTCGTGAGAACTGTGCCCCTGTGTTCCAGTCACCTCCCACCAGGCACCACCTCCAACACTAAGAATTAATTACAATTTGACATGAGATTTGTGCAGGGACACAGATCCAAACCATATCAGTGATGTTCTTGTGATTGCTTATTGATTAACCAGATCAGTACTGTTCGGTATAACTTTCTGAGATGATGAAAATGTTCTGTATCTGCACTGTCCAGTATCGTAAATACTAGCTACATGTGCTGAGCACTTGAAGTAATATTTTACTATTATTTTAAATATTATTAGGAACTTGTTAGTTCCTAATTTTTAGTTAACTTAAAGTAAATGAAATTAAATATTAGTTCCTCCGGAAGTTTCATACCACACTGTGGTATAAACTTTTTCTGCCCTGAGTTCGTCTAATCAATGTCCTAAGAAGACAAGGATGTGGAGATGTCAGGAAAGCAGCACTTGGAAGGTCCCTGCAGGTCTCCCTGTACTGGGTATTCCAGAGTGGCTTGCCCCTTCCAAGCGGTTCAAATGGGGACTGTGAGAAGTACAAATTCAGCCTGGTCATGCCAAGTTCAGCTTTGTGATGAGAATGTTTGGCCAGTATTTCTTTACTTTACACCCTGTCTGGACTTAGTTTGGAGTAATTTTTTCCCTCTTATTCATAGTTTTTTAAAGAAGTATTGTGATACCGTCTTTTCATGTGTGTTTACTTTTCATTCCTCAGTTAATTGGAAGCACCCTGAGGTCAGAGGTTGATTCTATTGCTATGTCTGCTTTGTGAAAATATGGCAGCCTTTGCAACCTTCATATTTTTTTTCCCTGATTCCATCTTGCAGAGAAGGAATGCAACCCACAGAGAGGATAACTTGGTTATAATTAAATAAGCCAGTAACAAAGTAACTCAGTTTCTCAGCTCTTTGACCTTGTAACTAATTCCAGCTGAAAGAGCCCTAGGACTCAATAGTGGTATATGTTTAAAGCAACAGAAATACTGATGATAGTTTTGAAAACTAATTGGGAAATACCATATTTAGGGTGTATTTTTAGATGTAGTTGTTATTTCTCAAATTGGGGGCATACGCATCCCAAGGGATTGGGGCCATACACTGGCAGGTTTATACAACCTCAAGATAAGTGTGGATGGTCTCCCTAACAAGTCAGTTTACTTGTAAATTTTGGAAAGTAATATTGAATCGTGTTCATTGTAAACAAAGTTTTGAACTTTTGTTATTAGGACAATCAGGATTCTATTACAGAGTAAAATGCACAGACTGCGTGAATTTCAGGGCGTCCTCACAGTAGAATCTAATTGTTTTTCCTCTGCATATTGTGGGCTTCCATCATTATCCTCTGTGGTTTAAATCCTAGATACTAGATAGAAACGTTTGAGTACACTCAGGTGTGTTTTAACCCAGTAGGTTGGAAATAAATAGTTCGTAAATCCAAATGCTATATAATAAAATTGTAATGGAGAAGGGCAACATTTTATTTTTCTGTAATTTTTAATTTGTCTTTTTTTACTGGTTTTATACAACTAAGAAAGTCTGCTCTGTTATTGGTGAGCAGGGGATTTTGTTTAGAGAATTTCTCCTCTCCCCTTTATTTCTCAGTTTGAGCTAATATTCTACCCTGGGCACTACTCCAAATGTCAGGCTGCTGCTATAGCACAGGTAGTCTTTTCGATAGATTCTGGAGAGGTAGTGTCAGGTGCGTTGTGAAACTCCTAGAAATGCATTTCTGACAGCATTCCCGTATTTCATGTTGGAAATGTCAGATCATACTTTTGTGAAATAGGAAAGTTATCTCACCTCCCTTTGCTTCTCTCTGTTCCCTGGCTAAGCACTCTTTACATCTCGTTCACGCTTTCACATGAGGCTTTTTCCCTGCCTCAGTAATTCTCTTCTCCTTTGGATGCATCCTATACCCTGTTGCCTGCATAACCTAAACATCCAGCGTGGGGAACGTCTCCCCTGTAGAAACCTTCAATGCCGTTCTCCATGTATTTAATGTTCTTCGAAATCATATCCCAGCCTGACTGACTCTTTGGCCTTATTGCTACCGATCTCCTTCATGGATCCCTCCAACCCAGCCATGCTGAATCTCCCACCAGCCATTTTCCAAAACATCTTAGACTGTCTAACCACATCGTCTCTGTTTGTACTGCCTTGCCGCCTGGAAAGACACGCTCATCTTCCCTCTTCCCATCCCTTTACTCGCCCATCCTGCCGGGCCGCCTTGGTGCCTCTGAAACACTTCTCAGTTCCCTCCATGCTTCTTTGATGGCGTTTTTCTCATATCAGAAGTAACCATCTTTCGTTGTTTCCTGGTCTTCTTTCCCTCTTTGCCTTGAATGACACAGGTGCTGATGTTGAACAATGCGAATAGGAGCCTTACTCATTCATTGGTACTCTGACCTCAGCCACAAGCTAGGATCTCACGTGCTGTATTTTATCAGCGTTTTTTGACTCAAAAGTAGGTTTAGTGGTATATTGTCACAGAGTAGGATTGTTTTCTCCCCAGTTGGGGCAGTCTTGAAAAGGGAGAGAATCTTGACACCGCAGACTTCTGAATTGTGATAGGAGGCCAAGAAGTCCCTGAGGGAAGCCACGTCTGACCATGTTGTCAGCATTCTTTCCCTCCTGGGAGCTGCCACGAACTTGTAAATGTTTCTGGAGAATGAAGGTGTCATGCTTCTTTGGGAGGAGACTTACTAAGGGCTGTATAGTAAATGCCAAGTGAAATTCATTACAAATGTAAAATGGGCCATTTTCCTATCCACTAAAGACTGTTCTTTAATTTTTATTTTACTTAATTAATTTTTAGAGACAGGATCTTACTCACTTTTTCAGGCTGAAGTGCCGTGGTGCAATCATAGCTCACTGCAGCCTTGAACTCCTGTCCTCAAGTGATCTTCCTGCCTCCCAAAGTGCTGGGATTAAAGGCACGAGCCACCATGTACCACATTCTGAATCTGAGCCTGGGCTACCCTTCTTGCCTCCTCTTCCTCTCCTTCGCAGTAATGAACCCTCAGCCCCAGGCAGGCCTGGCTTATGATCCCCGCCTCCCTCCCATCAACGCCCCACACCTTGGTCCATGCTTCCTCTCTGCAGGTCAGTCCTCTCCTTCCTTCAGCATATATTTAGGGTCTGTCGTGGGCTAGGTACTTTCAGGAATATACCTGTAAATACAAAACATGCAAAAAACATCCCTGGTCGTGGAGCTTACGTTATGACATACAGGTTGTGCTCTTTCTTTTCTCGAGCCTATCCAGATTCTAGAACAAGTTTGCCTTTCTCTGGAAGCCATTGCTGACTGTTTCGACCCTGGTTGGTTCTTTTCTACCAATTTTTTTGGACACTGGTTACCTGTTCCTCTCCTTTGAAATATATTGCCTTGTATTTTTGCACTTTTATATGTGGGTATCTTATCTCCTCAATTACATTTTACGCTTCTTGAGGGCAGACGTCATGTCATTTGTCCGTGGGAGAGCGTGCACTGAGGTTCATATCCTCCCTATATACATGACCTTAAGATGTTTAAATTCCCAAACTGACCACAGGACTTTGCAGCTGGGCACCCGATCCATATTTTTAATTGATTTAAGGGTGTTTATTGCTCTCTGCTTTTTCAAATGGAGCAGCTCTAAGAGCATGCGGAACTATTAGTCATCAAGCGTTTCTTAAGATCCTGTCTGTGTCACTATGTGGCGCTACTATTTAATCTGCTGCCAAGGACGCGGGCAAGTGCCAAGCACAACCTCTGCCCACACCTCATCAGCTGAGCAAATCACCTCTGCAGTCCTCTGTGTGATGTTTGTAAATCTTTACTGTAATACCGAAGCTGTTATTCAAAGGAGAAAGAGGCACGGGGCAGGGAGGAGGACCGCTAATGACGGCTGCGTGTGATTCCTGAGCTTATCTCACCATCAGACACCAGGATCTAAAGCATCAGTGTCCTTTCTTGTCTTTATTTCTCAGTGGAGGCCAGCGGTGTCCATCATAAAACCCATCGTGCTCTCAGTAGGGCAGCAACTTGAGCTTGTGGGGGTTTTGCCTGACCACGTAGGCTCTTATCCATGGTTCTTCAATAAGTCTGCTGCGGGCAGTTGTCAGGCTCCAGCAGAAGCAACTTCTACCGGAGACCGCACCTGTGAACTTAACCTCATTGGTCCATGTGCCAAGTAAGCAGACTGGCTTCAATTTAAATTTAAAAATTGAGATATAGGTAAATGTAAACTTTTTTTGTTTACAGAGGCTTTTTCTAATAATCAAGAGGTGGCACAGGTTGTTGAAACAACAGACTTTCAACAACAATGGTTGTTTTGGATGATACAGAAAGTCTGTAGAACAGCATACATTAAACTGTAAAAGGTGGCCAGGTGCGGTGGCTCACGCCTGTAATCCCAACACTTTGGGAAGTCAAGGCGGTGGGATCACAAGGTCGGGAGTTTGAGACCAGCCTGGCCAACATGGTGAAACCCCGCCTCTACTAAAAAAATAGAAAAATTAGCCGCGCATGGTGGCATGCACCTGTAATCCCAGATACTCAGGAGGCTGAGGCAGGAGAATCGCTTGAACCTGGGAGGTGGATCCTGCCACTGCACTCCAGCCTGGGCGACAGAGCAAGACTTCATCTCAAAAAAAAAAAAAAAAAAACATTGTAAAAGGTAAAATTGACTTTCAGTGGCCAAAAGAACAGATTCGAGAGCCAGCTGCCTTGAGTTCAAATCCTGCTTCTGCTGTTTACCAGCGCTATGAGCTTCAGGAAGATAATTCCCCTGTTTAAGTGGGGATCATACCAGTACTTAACTTACAGAGTCCTTGTGAGGATTACATTAGTTTCTAAATATGGACATAATAGGCCCATAGACAGATGAAAACATACATGCTTGGACATTACAAAGGATGGCTACATTTTTATTTGTACATTATCATCCCTTTTCTTCAAGTATTTGGGTTTTTTTTCTTTCTCCACATATTTAACCTTTCATAGATCATAGAAGAAATTTGTGTCTTTAACTGTCAATAGGCAGTAGTACAATGACCCAGGGCTTCCCAGAAGGCTCTTACATTGCCAGGGCTACAGATATCTCTATTTAGATGTTAATTTGTAATACATTTGTGATATGGTTACATGCTTGCATTCTTAAGCTGCATATGCTTCTGAGGCATCCTATCTGACCTTGCGGTGATCAGACCGTGCCTGACAGGAATGGGCTGGATTACATAGTTTTGGGTGGATTTATAACCAACAACACAGCCACACTTAAAGAGGGCTGATGAATGGGTGAGTGGCTTTGGTTGGAGGCCTGGTGCTGGGCCCTAGGCCCAGTCTGTGGCATGGATGAGAAGCAAGTGTCTTACCAAAGAGGGGAGAAACTCATGCACTAGAAGGGAAAATCAAGACCATATTTGGTTAAGTATGGTTAAATATTTGGAGAAAGAAAAAAAACCCAAATACTTGAAGAAAAGGGATGAGAATGTATAAATAAAAATGTGGTCATAATTTCTAACATACAAACATGTATGTTTTCATCTATATATGGGCCTATTTTGTCCTTGTATGCTTCTGATCAAGCCTACAGGGTGAAATTGCTGAGGCTGCAGAAAATGCATCAGTAGCAGTTGGTGTGGAACACGTTCTCAAGGGGGTCACAGGGTGACAAATAGTCCAGGACAGGGAGGAGCTAGTGCCATGGGGAGGACTCCGCGGGAGGATGTCACATCCTCAGAGGGAAATGGATACGTCAGACCAGAGCAAAGCGAGGACCCCAGGAGGGCAGAGCCTCAGGTGGCTGAGGTCGTGGAAGAGGTTTTATTTAATAACGTTCAAAGCAGGCATCTCAATGGAGCAGTAGATGAATATACAGTCTGCATGCCTGCTGAGTGTCCCAGACTCTAGGCAACAAGAGAAGAGCTGGTCTGGGACATGGGGACCTCGTCAGTGTTTGCAGCTATCGGATGGGTGATGGGGCAGAAGAGGGTTATACATTTTGTAGTCTCCTGAGGACAGAGTGGGCGTCACTGTGCAGGGGTGACAAGAGACGCCGATTTGGACTCAACTCGAAGGGGAGCCTTTGCCAGAGGGCCTGAGCTCCTTGAGAGGAAGTTTTGGTGGACAAGGCTGAATCCTGGTAGTCAGGAGAGGATAAGAAGCCTCCAGGATTTTAGCCTGGAGACCCACGTGGGACCCCTGTAAATCTGAGTTTTGGGGGCACCTTACAAAGAGCTTCAGTGCATTTCTCATCTTTGGTGGCACCCCAAATTGTGTGCCCCTCGGAGCTGAGCTGCTGGATTCATGAGGATGTGGGAGAATTTGCTGCACAGCCATCTGCCACCCACCTCTATGGGTTTCTGAGAATGGGATAATTTTTCGGTTATCTGGATCCCGAGTGGAGGCGGTGAAGGGTGCCTGCTTTGGTGTCACTCCGTTTGGAAGAGCTCGGCAGTGTTAGTGCCACTGCCCTGGGGTTCGTTTTCTTTTCGTCTCTGACTCCATTTTACTCTGGTTTTTATGTGGCTGCTGCTACTCCTTCCATTCTGTCCTCATAACTCCCGCCCCCCTTTTCCTCCTGAGATGTTTACGTGTTGTTTCTTGCACTTTGAATAAAGACTAAATGTTTTCTCTGCTGGCGTAAGTTCCTGTGTGTGTATATGTGTAAATGCATGTCCACAGGTGTGCGCATGAGTGCTTCAGCCTGGGGTTCACCATGAGCGTGGCACCCACAGTGCAATGAAAAGGGCATTTTTATGCAGATAACGTGATTCATGTTCATCTTGTTGATCTGAGCCGTGGACGTTTTTAAGGAAAAGCAGAGGAAACAGCCACCTAAAAAATCCCGTGAATCCTGCTTCTCGGTGCGATGGGAGTTGTGCTGTAAGCGCAGGAGAGGCTCCCGCCGAGAGCGAGTTCCTGACATAGTGACCTCATTCCCAACGCCGCCCTCCCCGCGGCGCAGAAGCCGCACTGGCTGGCGCTGGGCGAGCTCCGCCGCGGCCCGGGCTGCGAGCCTGACGGCTGTGTGTCGCGAATGACGAGCCCCAGGCTTGCAAAGACTTGCACGGCAACTGGAATTTATGACAGATAGCTCACTGCAGCTAAACTTCGATACGGCGTGCAGTAGAGCCGCCTGTTACACACGGGGGGAGATGCGTCCTTCGTCACCATGCAAAGCCAGCCTTAAAACAAAATAGGAGCATGTGTCAGGTCTCTCATTATGGACTGGTGAGTATGTGACGCCAGATCAATTTCAATGTGTGTGTTCTCGCTTCAAGCATCTGGAGGTATGTGCCCTTTTTACTGTTTTTATGATTGAAAAATATGAGTTGGTGCTAATGCATGGGAGGGGGCCTGGGCCCCTTGGAGAGGAGAATGTGCCCCTCGCCACCCCGTGCCTGGGGTACATTCCGACCTCGCGTCTCCGCACTGCACAGACAAACAGAGGCTGTAGCTTTTCTTGGAGCGATGACTCATTTCAGTTCACAAAGGATTCTGGGCAGGGTAGTGAGAAGGCAGGTTGGCTGATCCGTCCCTATGACTTCACTTTGCAGAGAACAAGCAGGAGAGGAGTGATACTGCAGATTCCGAGGCACTGCAGTGGGATGTTGGCTCAGCAAGTGGCTGTGATGTATGGGACAGGCAGGGAACAGGATTCCAGCCGTTCCATGCAAATAGGATAAAAGAATGGTAAAAAGGATTCCTTTTTTCTTTTCCTTCTCAAAACATTACCAGCCAAGTACATTCACAAAACCTTTTTAAGGTGCCTTTTGCCAGCTTTTGAACTGAACTTGTACCGGTTCAGTTCAAAGTATCTCAAGCCCTGAATTGTAAGAAGAGCTGAGAGTTCTGAGACTCATTTTTAAAAAGTAGGTCTACGAAGTTAAAGTACCAGATTCCTGTTGTGTTCCACCGGCCCTCAGTAGCCAATCTGAAATGCTCATTCAGGATACTATGACTTGAAAGTTTACTCTTTCTTCTTATTCCAGATTCTAGGACGTCCGTTTCTGTTACTGGCTCCTTCTTGTGCTTGGACGCAACCCCCTAGCATGCACCATGCTTTAGTATCAACGCTACCTGGGGGATGGAGCCAGTCCAGAAAGGGTCAGGTAGGTTTCCCCTGCTTTTATTTCAAGAGTTGTTGTGTGCAAAGGAATATGGTGAAATGTCAGTACCACCTGTGAAGAGGGTGCACGGTCCTCTGAAGAGTGATCTTGCCGTTGAGCTCCTCCAGCGGCCCCAATCTTAGACAGTCCAGGTCCTCCCACTGCGGGCTGCCCACCACACACGACCTCACCAGCACGGATCAGCCTAGAGCTCTCAGGGGACCGAGAAGTCCACAGGAGGAGGATTTGCCGGTAAGAAATAATTAGACCGCCCCAGATTTCCTTCAGCTGTTTGTCTGTCTCTCTCGCTACTCTGAGGGAGGCATTTTTTCTTACCTATTAATACCCAGTGCCTGAAATTTTGTGTACTCTTTGGCCTGTTAACCTACATGCAATGCACTAAAATCCAAGAAAGGCTGATTTATGTGCCCAGGGACTGTTTCCAAGACTAACATCATACTGAGACCGCTATTAACTACTAAGGAAGTAAGCATGTTTCATCATAGTCTGCCTTAGGATTCAGATGGTGGCAGAGCTGTTTCCTTACAACATCCGTGGGCTTTCTACACAAACGCTTTTTACAAAACATGACAGCAAAATGGTAAATTTTGGTCCTCAAAAGTACATTACATGCTTCATTTCCAAAGTGAAACTTGGCACATCTGAAAGCATGGTTTTACCGCCTCATCTCATGGATGGTTTTAGTACTGTTAAAGGTATTTCTGAGAGTGTGGAATCCCATATGTAATTGGTAAGAATTATTAGAACATTTTTAAAGGTAGATGTTCAAGACCACTTAACCATCTTTCTCTTTGCAGTCACATCCATCCCTAGCTCACTCTTTCACAGAAGAAAAGGAAACATGCTTCCTTTTTTCATTGGCAGAAGTCTCTTCTTTCTGCATAGCAGTTTGCAACGTTGAGGATGTTGAGTCAGGTTTAAAGGATGTTTAGTCCGAAAAAACACAAGCATAGTATGTTGCAAATATGGTTCTATCATGTCCTCACACCCATCAATTCTACCCATCCTTAAAGACCTATTCAAAATCTCTCTCACCTGGAAAGTTCTCCCTAATCACCCCAACAGAAGGTCATTTCGAAATCCTTGAAGCTGCCATTATTGAATTAATTTTCTAGTCATTCATGTGTTTTCTGGCTATTGCTCTTCTAAGGGTGTTTTGAACAGCAATGTGTATATTTCATAATGGTTTACATTTTCACACATGTATATTTTGTATTCCCACCTAAATTGTAAGCTCACTGAAGGCAGAGATCAAGATTAATGCTTTTTTCTGCTATCCACATCTCCTAGCACTTCCCTAACATGGAAACCTTTCGATAAATTGTTGAATAGGAAGAGGGGCAGTTTAAAAAGCAGGATTTTTTTTTTCTTTTTGTCATAGAGAGTTAGAATGATCTGACTCTGCTAATTTTAAGAATCTCCAGCCGGTCACGGTGGCTCACACCTGTAATCTCAGCACTTTGGGAGGCCGAGTCAGACAGATCACGAGGTCAGGAGATCGAGACCATCCTGTCTAACACAATGAAACTCGAATGAAACTCCATCTCTGCTAAAAATACAAAAAATTAGCTGGGTGTGGTGGCATGCGCCTGTAGTCCCAGCTACTCGGGAGGCTGAGACAGGAGGATTGCTTGAACCTGGGAGGCGGAAGTTGCAGTGAGCTGAGATCGCTACATTGCACTCCAGCCTGGACAACAGAGTGAGCCTCTGTTTAAAAAAAAAAAAAGGAATCTTCACAGGGTAGATTTAGGCTAAGATGGACCTCAGGAGTCATGCTCGCCACTGTAGAAGTTGTGATGTTTCTTACCTTGAGACAGTGTCACAGCCAAGAAAGGTGCCTTACCCTGCTTGTAAAGGACTGCTATTGTTCGGACGAATGAGCATGTGAGACCCATAAATATGGACATTGGTTGTGGTTTACTTGAATTGTATTGGACAAGCCATCCTTAAGTTATAAGGAGTAGGCTGAATTTGGGAAGTTTATGTGAAAGTTACTTTTTTTACTCCTACAGGACATTTTCCTTAGAAGAGAGAGCCAGAATGGCTACTAATAATTCAGGTCATATCAGAAATTATTTAACTCCTAGTGTCACTGATTTTTAGCACTAAGACTACTTATTGCCTGTCTCTGCTTATTCTGTGACAGCGTTTCACCTGCAGTCAAACCTCAGTAGCAAGAGCAATAGCTAATATGACTAATCCTTTTCTTAGGCAAAGGACTGGCTCAACTTAAATTTTGAAATAGGTCAAAGTCCTTCGATATCCTTGCAATTCTCTATCCAGACTATTTCCCATCTACTAGTGCCTTTCTGTCTCCAGAGTCCCTAGTGTAACGCCTGTTTGCTGTCCCAGCCTGGTGATGCATCCCAAATGCTATATATTCTATATCTCAGATTAAAGTAATCTGATGAAACTAATTCACGCTAGCATAAGAAAGACCTCAGCACTCTTAGCCTTCCTAAGGATATTTTAGTTTTTGAAAAAGCCTTGTTTTTAGGACCAAACAAATTTTCTATTGGTAGAAATTCAAACACTGTCAACAAGTAAATTGGATAAATCTAGATGGGCTTGGGGAAGATATTTTTAGTACTGAGTACTATTTATTAAATATGTATTAGGTCTCAGGGACAGGGTAAGCACTCAACATCCATTACCTGATTTAATTCCCTCAGTGAGTCTATGAGGTAAACATCATTATGTATACTTTACAAAAGAAGAAATTGAAACTCAAAAAATCAAATAATTTGCCCCAAATCACACTACCAATGAGGAGCAAACTGAGTGGTGAACTTAAAAGTTTTCACTACAAAGCCCAGGGCCTTTACCATCATCTTGTCATGCTGAATTGAGGAGCAAAAATTACTTAATGGTACAGCAACTTGGAAATTTTCTCTGTGTATCTGATCTGATCCCCCACCCTTTCCTGCCTCTGAATTCTTACATAGAGCTTTCATAATAACCTCCATGGCAGCTGGAAGGGGTAGAAGGGTGTTTGGTTTTGGGGGAGCCGGTAGCAATCAATCAGTGTAATTTTGTTGTAATTTGGGAACTGTCAACCTGTCCATATTTGTAGTTTATTTAATTAGGCCTTCTTGTCCTATTACAATTGTATTTTACAGAAATCCTTCCCACTATAGTTGTAATCCCTAAACTGATGAAGAATACAAAAGCTGAGAAAAAGCTCTGGTCATTCTAACTTAACAAAAGGGAAAGTGAGTGTGTGACCCTAAAGTTGTTAGACTGATTTATTAAACTGTAGTTGGGGAATATCATCGGTGGAAATTGGAGCATATAATGTGTCCTGCAAAATGAAGATGGAAGAGAAGAACAGGGTGGCTTAAAATACGAATTTATGTTCTGTCCTATGTGACGCACTTAAGGGAAAGGAAGACGCCATTTACTTAGGCGCTCTTGTTCAGGTGCTTTACAGAATTACAGGACATCTGGGAGGTCCTATTGTTGTCATCTAGGACTGGAATTTCACCATGATTTTATCCCTGTTGATAAATGGCTTTAACTTCATTCTGGTTGAGGGACTGGAGAGCAAGTGGCATCTGGTGTTGGAAAACGTCTTATAAGGTAGCAGAAACTTGCCTCTTCTTGTCTATGTATATAGGACCTTTGTATTCCACAGGCATTTGAGGATCTGCCATGTAAACAGCGTTCGGCTAGGTTTTATTCTATGTGCCTAACACATACCACCCTGGAAGTAGTTGATGGGTTATAGTGTGGAGTCTTAGCAAAGGCGTTAATTATGGAAGCCTCTGATTGGTCCCATGGCTCATATTTTCATCCTCCCTTTTCTGCTATGCATCTATTGCAAACAGCTAAACGGTCCAACAAAAGTGTTAGATTTTCCTATTAGAGATGTCAGGGATCACCTCTGGCGATACAGAAGGTGGCTCTTGGCCAGGGTGCTCTTGCCCACCCCGCCCACAGATGGCCCCTCTACTCGGTGCTCTACTCTTTCTGCCTTGCCTGTCTCTGCTTATTCTGTGACAACCTTTTACCTGCAGTCAAATCTCAGTAGCAAGAGCAATAGCTAATATGACTAATGAAAGGTTGCAAAGTGGGAAGACAGTGAGTTTCTTCTGTAGACTAATGAGCCAATTAATTTGTCACTTTACCTAGTGGCATTAGACAGACTGATCGGCACAAAGGCTCAGGTGGTGTGGGGGGCGTTGACTCATTTTCTTTTTTTTTTTTTTTTTTGGTGCCCTTAGCCACCATGGCTACTCTTGTGTACTCTCCCAGGAAGTTTTTTAGTAAGTGATAGCTAATGGACACCAGTATTTCAGTATGATTCATGGGTGTCTTCTGTTTATGTTATCTTTTGATTAAAACAATTTACTCACATAATAGCTTAGGAATTGGACCTGCTTTAAGAGACCCATTAGGTGTTGAAGTAAAGCATTAGAAAATGTTAGAAAAGTTGTTATAAATCTCTAAATATTCTAGAATTCCTTTTTTATGCTGTTTCCTTCAGTTGACTGTGGCCATCGGACTCAGCCTTCAACTTCTGAAATCAGTGGCATTTGAAACAAACCTACAGTAAACTAGTACAAGTGCCTTTTCAATGCCAGTTTTCTTCTGAATTTCAAATACAAACATTTGAAAGTCAAGAATAGTAATCTGGTTTCAAAGGAAAGCTGCTTAAAACACAGGAGCATGCGAGGTAATAGGAGCCATATGCTCTGGCCCCCACTGTACGGGTGTTGTGGTCTTCAAGAGAGTGCATAGGAAAGAAGTGAGTGGTTTTTTTTAGAACAGCTTTTTAAAAAATATTGTACTAGACCTTCTGTTAAAAGAACCAAACAGGCCAGGTGCGCTGGCACATGCCTGTAATCCCAGGACTTTGGGAGGCCGAAGTGGGTAGATCATGAGGTGGGGAGTTCAAGACCAGCCTGGCCAAGATGCTGAAACCCCATCTCTACCAAAAATACAAAAATTAGCCTGGCATGGTGGCAGTCACCTGTAATCCCACCTACTCGGCAGGCTGAGGCAGGGAATTGCTTGAACCCAGGAGGCAGAGGTTGCAGCGAGCTGAGATCCACCACTGCACTCCAGCCTGGGTGACAGAGCGAGACTCCGTCTCAAAACAAAAAGAACCAAACAGCATTAATACATAAAATTGGGGTTAATAAATTGAATTAAATTGTAAAACACAAGATTTGTTTGAGGCTCTGCATCTGAGAAGTTGTTCACTTAACTGTAACCTCAGAAAGCGGGTGATTTCCCTAAGCTCAAGGGCATTTAAGATACAACTTGGCAAATGAATCAGTATAATTTTGTTGTAATTTTGGTTCTCTGAAGAGTTTGTTCAGAGGAATAGGGTTGTCACAGTATCTACTCCTTGTGGTAATTTTACTGGCATCCATAATTTTAACTTGAGTGTTAATTTTGGCAGTACGGAGAACAAAAAGGGCACACGTTAGTCCCGAGGAACAATGCTGAGCAAGACTTTGAATTAGAAAGAGAAAATGATGAAGCCTTTATCTAAGGAAAAAAAAAATACTAGCCAGTATTTGGAGCCATTTCTTTGAAAATTAAAACCTAACTTTTGTGTTAAAATAGTTTCCTCAGCGTGATGGAAATAGAGCTAGACACCCCTACTATAGGATGCTTTTATGCCAGAATGCTGCTGCATTGATATAGGATCACAGGATTTAGGAGCCTGAAGGAATCTTTGAAATCATTTCATCCAAACTCTCATTTTACAGATGAGGAAACAGGCACAGAGCGGATAATTGTATCTTGTTTTAAGAGACTGGGTACTTATCAAAATATCTCTTGAATGCTTTTTTATATTGGGAATTTCCCAATTATAAACTAGCACAGTTTCAGAACCGCATTTGTAAGTGGGTTGTTTTGGTACAAGAACTTCATTAATGTCAAAGATAACTGTTCAACCCAGAGAATAGATTACATTAACATTTGCAATGAAACATTGTATCTTAAAAGGAAAACAGGATCATTCATATGGAATGTTAGTGTTGAAAAAAATGATTTCAAGAAAGCTAAAATAGAGGATGGAGGCTGGCACTTTCAAGGCTGTGTATTGTGATGAAGTTCGCCTGGGAAAATTCTGGCTTTCCTTTTCTTACACGGGCGTATGAGGCTGGGTGCTTTGGATGAAATGAAATCATTTTATGTTGGAATCTTTTGGAAAGCTACGGATGTCATCCAGGAAGGAGAGAGTGTACGCTGTCGTGAAAGTCACATCCCTGGAGCTGTGCTGTCCTCCTGCATGTGGACAGGCTGAGGAGTTCTGAGAACCTGAATTAATGACTGCAAAAACTGAAAATGGCATTTACAAAAGACAGGGCTTTATTATAATATATATTTTTTTCCTGCACAAATAGAACCGAGATAAGAACAGTTCTGGGACTTGAGTGCTTAAAGGTATTTGATATATAATAGGCAGTCAGATATTTCTTGAAAGGATGAATTCTGTGAGAGAGAGTTTTTTTTTTTTTTTTTTTAAATAACGCCAACTGAAGTAACTGACCAAGAGGTGGAAGGGAAACGTAGATGGACGGATTTAAACAGTGAAAACGGATGCACTTGGTAAAGCTGTTTCCTGAGGTAGGAGTGACTAGCTGTGGGCAGTAGGAGAGCAGGTTGGCATCTGCACCACCTCTGCCTGCTGTCTGTTGTGCGAGCGATTTTAATAGTCACCAGTTCTTTCTCCACAGTTGCATAAGAGTGATTTTCTCGTACAGGCGTATCGTGTGATTTGTCTGTATGAAAACAGGGGCAGTGCCCCGTCAGCATCAAGAATAAGATCTAAGCCTTCTTGTCAACCAGGATTGGGCCCCTACTGTTCTCTGTATCTCACCACCAGCCTGCCCCAGGAGATACTGAACCTGCTCAGCTCCCCAGGCTCAGCTCCTCCTGGAAGGGTCCATCTTCCACACCCCTCATCATCCACCCGGCTCCTCTTTCTCTTCATGCCAGTCAGCTGACAATGACCTCACAGGAAAGCAGTGTCCACATTTTCACTTATGCATTTTAAATGTTAAATGCTCTGAAAACAGAAATTTACTTACAATTGTAATATTTTCATGTCTTTTCATATTTTAAGTTCACTTAAAAATCTACGGAATGCTTCCTCTGTCCCAAGCACTGAGTTTGGTTTTATCTGAATTAGCCTAGATTTGACAAAAGTCCTCTGAGGACTGTACTTAAATGGATGTTTGTAAGAAAATAAAGCTGAACTAAAACCTATCTACTCCTTCTTGTTTAGAACAATAGGATAGAATTATAGTAGTTTAGGAAGAATTTTTAGCTGACAAAGTGCCAGTGAGCTTTAAGATGAGTTGTTGTTATGAACGTGTTCTGAACTAATTCTGACGATAGAAACATCCATCCTATAAATGATAGAGTAAGTTATAATTTACACTTCATGCAAAATGTGGTCGTTTCTGCCGATTATGCAGATTATCGTGACCAATAATATTTTAGCAGTACTTACATTCTCTGTTTTCTTCTTTGAAGAAATAAATGTGGTCCAGTAGTTGGGAGAATTTTCTTTTCTTTCTTTTTTTTTTGAGACAAAGTTTCATTCTTGTTGCCAGGCTGGAGTGCAATGGCGGATCTCGGCTCACTGCAACCTCCGCCTCCCTGGTTCAAGCGATTCTCCTGCCTCCGCCTCTCGAGTGGCTGGGATTACAGGCGTGCGCCACCACGCCTGGGCCAATTTTGTATTTTTTAGTAGAGACGGGATTTCTCCATGTTGGTCAGGCTGGTCTCGAACTCCCGACCTCAGGTGATCCGCCTGCCTCGACCTCCCAAAGTGCTGGGATTACAGGCGTGAGCCACGATGCCCAGCCGGAAGAATTTTCTAGTACCATATCTTAACGATGAGTAGTTGGCTTATTAAGCAGGTTTATATAGGATCCACAGAAGATTATGGTAAACCTGAATAATGTTTATGTTGTGTTGAGAGATACCTGTGATTCCTTTAATACAGGTCTTAAATACACATTCTAAACTTCACTTAATATATAATCATTCTTTCAGAAAACTTACTCATTTTTATTAATTTTTAATTTTTTATTTCTATATAATATTTGTATTATAAAGTTATTTTTTGATAGTAACTGCTGTGTTTGGAGGACTGCCACTCATGTAGTTAATTGGGGGCGTCCTAGAAATTGCATGGCGAAACTTATTTGGTCTCTCTTTGTTTGTTTGCAATTATTTAGCAGAAATATTAATAAAATTACAACCCTTTACTAAGAAATTCCTTGGATTGTGATGTTAAAAATGGATATTCATTCATTCTACAAATATTTGTTGGGTAAGCACTGCGTTGTTCCAGGTGCTGGGAATGTGGCATTCACGTTGCCTTCTGTCATGGAGCTTACATTCGAGTGGCTGAGACAGACAGTAAAGCAGTGAACCAAACCCAGTGCAGGGAGAGAAGACAGTAAACTCAGCTATGTTGGAATGGCAGCCGACCAGACGGTCAGGCGAGGGCTTTCCGACGAGGTGCCGTTTGAATTGAGACCTAAAGGATGAAAAGCCAGTCTTGAAAGGTTCACCCTAGGAACATCCCAAGGGAACAAAAAATACAAGGACCCTGAGTTGAGGAAACACCTGGCATGTTTAGAGAGCAGAGGAGGTTGTGAGTGGAAAGTAAGGATGGAGGTAGGGAGAGGTCCTAGTGTTGGGTGGGCAGGCTCAGACCACGTGGGCTCTTGTAGGCCTGCTGAGGAGCTCAGGTTTTCTTCTAGGGGCAGCAGGCAGTCCCTGGAGGATTTTATGCAGGGAAGTGGTGTGTTTTCTGTTTTCCTAAGAGCACCTTGGCTGCTCTGTGGAGAGGGGAGTGCTGGAGACAGGAGGGAAGGCTGAACATCATCAAGTTACTATGATGGACCACGTGAGATGATGGCAGTTTAGGAGAGGTCTGGGGGTGGAATCTAGGGAACAAACCAGGAAGCATGTGGGTGTAGACAGGACTGCTGATGGGCTTGGGGGTGGAAAAGGAGTTCAAAGTAATTTATCCTGGTGCAGTACAAAAATGAGATGAGGTGGAGATATTTACAACATCCAAATTCCATTTTGTTCTATATTGTGAGTTAAAACCTATTGCCCATATTCATTATTATGGTGAAACTGAGCTTTTCCAAAGCAAATGCCATTCAGACACACTTAAAGCATGCTGCCTCTTGGAGTCGGCCGCAATGAATGAAAAGAAATTAACTGAGAACATGGCAGTGAAACTAAACAAATTGTTTCACCTAAATCCACAAGGACAAGCATGACCTAAACTGAAGCAGTGATCGAGTTTCCTCTTAGGACCTCTACAAAATCCAGAAACAGTGTGGCCTGCATTTTGGGGATCATATTTAGTATTTTTGTATCTTTCATCTTCTGAGATGCTCTTAGTTATAATAGGCACATGTTTGAATGCGTTAACCTCCCAAGTGATACCCAAGTCCAGAGGTACTGGAATCTGCATTGATCCTCTCTCTCTTTGCCAGCTGATTTCATCTTCCTTTTCATCTGACTTTTAAAATCATCCCAGGTGACTTTCAGGTCCACATGGCTGACCTTACAACTCTGTAAGAAAGCTGGCCTCAGTGGCCCTGTCCTATAGAGTGGAGGTGGAGGGAGAGAAGGAATCACGGGACACTGTCTCAGACTCTCTATGGCTGAGCTGGAGGGCCTGCTGTGAGGAGTCAAGCAGGTGGAGTTCCCAACTCCCACCTCTGCTGCAGCTCACCGCCAGCACTCAGCCAATCTTTACATGTTTCTTATATATTTACTGATTTACAGACAGGGTCTCGCTCTGTCGCTCCTGCCCCAGGTCTTGCTCCTGCCTTAGGCTGAAGTGCAGTGGCACAATCTTAGCTCACTATAGCCTCGACCTCCCGGGCTCAAGCGATCTCCCCACATCAGCCTCCCAAGTAGCTGGCACAAGCGCATGCCACCATGCCCGGCTAAGTTTTGTATTTTTTGTAGAGACGGTGTCTTGTCATGTTGCCCAGGCTGGTCTCAAACTCCTGGGCTCAAACAATCTGCCCGCCTTGGCCTCCAGAAGTTTTGGGATTATAGATGTGAGCCACCTGGCCCGACCCACATTAGGTTTTAGAATAAGACTCCGTTTGGGCTGGGCATGGTGGCCTGTCATCCAAGTGCTTTAGGAGGTGGCCAGACTGTAGTCCTAGCTACTTGGAAGGCTGAGGTGGGAGGATCTCTTGAGTTTAAGGTTGCAGTGAGCTATGATTGTGCCACTTCAGCCTGAGCCATAGAGCCAGACCCTGTCTCAAACAAACAAACAAACAGCTTTTATAACAATTTTTCCAAGGGCATCTCTTTATGATGCCTATGACCCACAGGCCCTGGAAATTTGTGGCTTCTAAGTTAGGTCAGTTCCTGGC
The DNA here is from genome assembly GCA_004027835.1 of Alouatta palliata. NCBI lineage: Eukaryota > Metazoa > Chordata > Mammalia > Primates > Atelidae > Alouatta > Alouatta palliata. Next base: position 49,823 of record PVKV010002739.1, on the reverse strand, counting down.
TTCTGCTGATGTTTCCCTTCTTTCTTTTCTGGATATAGGTACTCCTGTCTCCCTCTGGCCACTGGGATAATGTCTTACACTTCTCATATCCATCTTGCAGAGAGTGGAGCCCCATGTGGTCCAGGGAAAGGTGGGCATTGACCTGAGCTGGGTGTGGGAAGGGGGTGAGGCTTGGGCCTTGGGCTCTGGAGTCCTGCTGCTTTGTCGGAGGCACCTGCTGGGCTATCCTCACATATGCTGACCTTCATCTGCCTGATTCCAGCTGCCCGATTCCAGTTGTCAAACCATTTCCCATCTAGTCCATGAAAGCCACAAGTTTTTCCCATAGGGACTCTGTACTCCTCTGCAAACTGGGAACTGTTGCTGGCACGGCTTTAGATCCTGGCCGTGAGGAGGCTGGTCCACCCCAGAGCAGCCGACACTTTCTGGGGGAGGGTGTTGCTTAATGCCAGAGTCTCGGTTTCCGTCAGCCATGGGAGCTTATTGCAAGCATGCTTCAGAAACAGAAAAAGGAGAGATTATGTAATACATTTGGGAAATCAGATTCGAAACCTAGCAGACCTTTCTGTGAGCCCTTCTGTGTTCTACTGCAGTGATAGTTCGCTCCTTTCTGTAGGACATCTTTTCAAGTGAAATCTTGGAGGACCCTAAGTATAAAACAGGTGGCACTCAGGTGTCAGGAGCTGACTTTCCTGCTCTCCCAGCCTCTGCTTCTACTGGGGCACCTCCGTCCCAGAAATATTCCAGGGATCCTTGCAGCATAACTTGAGAATCACTGCACTATGGTGTAAAGATGAGGAATGAAGACAGATATTTGCATTGTAGGTTGACATCTCAATAGTCACCGTCCATCTCCCCTGCGATGCTGGGTCTTCAGCCTCTCCTGCCTCCATTGGCCCTTTTAGTGTGCAGGAGGCCACAGTCTCGGAGACAATTGTAATCTGCCTTCTCCCACTCCTCCCAGGCCATCATTCCCACGGCCACCACAGTCATTTCTGAAATTCACACCTGCCTTTGACCTTCCATGGCTCACCATCCAATAGAATGCAGAGCTTGGGCACCCAACTCTCTGTTGGTGGTTGTCCCTACCTGCCTATCTCCCTTCTCTACTATGCCCCAGAAAACATCTGTTTATAGGTCCCAGCCGCCCAGGGACACACCTGCTCTTGAGCACTGGGTTCAGATTACACCTCCTTGGTGAAACCTTGGAACTTCCTGCTTCTGGGTCCCACCCTCGCCTCCAGGTGGTATTATCTTCCCTCTCATCTCAGCTCCCCAGTGTTGTTCTGTTCTCTTGTGTGCCTGCCACACAACACTGAGACTTTGATCTACTTTTCTGTCTCCTCCACTTAAATAGAAACTGAGGGCAGAGATGTCTGGGGAGAGGCACGCACTCATTCTGCCTACAGCTCCCATTCCCCTAGCAGACGTGTAAAGGAGTTCAGTGTTTGAATGAATGAATCAAGTTACACAAATGCAATTTGTCGAGATATGAATGGCGGTTATTCAATAAATCAGCTCCACGTTAATAAAACCAGAAATAAAAGCCTGTTGTTGCAAGACTTTCAGTTCTAGGACTATTTCAATGAGATCTCAGATGTTAAAGGAAAGTTTTATTTGCTGAGGCAGTAGGAGCTTCCACTGTATATGGAAGTCTTTCCACCTGAGGGGACGTGGCAAGCAGCTTCTGTGTTCAGAGCTGACTGTGTTCATCAGACCAGGGCTGGGTGGATGTGTGAAGGTGGGAGGGGTATGGATGTGTGAAGGTGTGTGTCTGACAGATGACCGGGTCTTTTAATGAACCACTCACTTGAAAATTGTCTTTCTGCAGGTGATGTGTCACCAATCAGTATGTCTCCCATCAGTCAGTCTCAGTTTATTCCACTCGGGGAAATCCTCTGCTTGGCCATCTCAGCAATGAACTCGGCAAGAAAACCTGTCACCCAAGAAGCACTGATGGAGCACCTGACCACGTGTTTCCCAGGTAACGAGGCGGGAACGTAGCACTTCCCAGGTGGCAGTATGCTCTGGTCACCCTAGGGCTTCACATGGACTGTTCTTCCCAGGTTTAAAGATAATAGGAAAAAATTATTCCCCAAAACTGACCAGAAACTTTCCTTACCTCTGTAATTAAAAATTCAGGCTCCTGTATGATATCAAAAATAACTGCTTCAGCTGTCATACTTTTTAAATTGGCACTGAGAGGGAGAAATTAATTTAGAATCCATGAAGAATCTGGCAAAAATGACCAGGACTCCAGTCAGTCTTTGCAATCTAATCTTTAAATACATGAACCTGAGGGTTCAACAACTGAAAATTTTAGTCCCAAGGAGTGAAACTACAGAAAGGGTCATGCCAAAAATGAATGTATCTTACATATGTGTGTCATGGCTTGACAAGTTTCAAGAAAATCATATTTAAAAATTTAGTTAAGATTTTATTTTAAAAAACAGAATATTTACTTTTCTCTTAAATATTATAAAAAGGAGGCAACAGCCCAGCTGTTGTTTGAGTGGCATTTGACACTTTCAGTGCTCAGGGTGTTAGGAAGGGTGGCGAGTTGCAGAACACAGGACCCTCTCTGAAGAGAGCCAGTGTAATTATCACCCTGCCCCCAGATGGAGGTCCTGCCAGAGTTGCCAATCTCATGTTTCAAGAGAATCTGGAAATTTGGTTTTATGGGAAATCTCTACATTCCCTTAAATATTGACAATTGTGTGTGTGTGTGTGTGTGTGTGTGTGTGTATACATTATAACATTTGTGTGCCAGCAACATGCAAGTCAAATGAAATACATTATCAGGCTACCAGTTTGCCAGCTTGGTGTGGACTCAGCCTGTTCCTAGATGGAAACAGAAATGATATTAAAAGGGAACATTTGATATCTTTTTCATCCAAGTTACAAGAGATTTTAGTAAATAGAAGCTGTTAATTGTATCAGTTAGCTTTTGCTACAAAAATGCAGGGCAACAACTACAGAACATCAAAGGCCTACAGCAACCAATGTTGATTTCACTCATGCCTCTGTGGGTTCCCCAGGAGTCAGCTGATCCAGGCAGGGCTCAGCAGGGTGGTTCTGCTCCATCTGTACCCATACTATTTAGAAAAGGGGGCAAATGGAGATCTCTTTCATTCATGATGGCAGAGGCACCAGAGCGCAAGCCCACTGCATAGAAGGCTCTTCAAGCTTTGGTCATGCTTGCCCCACTAACATTGCATTGCCCAAAACAAACCTGCTAAACTCAAAGTCAAGGTGTGGGGAAGTGCACCCCACACGTGGGAAAAGGATGAGAGGACTAATTCTAAGCTAAGTAGAGATCTAGTCTACCATATTGGTCTCCCTGCTTTTCCTTTTGCCCCAAAGAAACGTTTTCTCCCTCTTCTTGTGATAGTTCCTCCTTTTTCAATATTCTAATTAATATATTTTGGTGTTACGTATATTGTTCAAAATCTCTAACATGAACTCGCCCTTGCAACATACAAATTATTTTAAGTTTTCTAGCATTGTGTTATCTCTGACTATTCTTCACTATCTGACTGCCTATGTCTTTTTGTTAAGTGCCAGGCAATCCCCTTTTCTTTCAGTAGTGAGCGAAGCCACCTAAGCGGGGTGGGGTAGTGGGGGACAGATGGTGCTGGCAAACACGATGGTCTTTAAGGAAGGCCCTGCTTTCTGCCCTATGAGTGCATAGCCACTTCTGACATCAAACAACCCATCAGCTTTTTAAATCCTTATTTTTTTTTTTTTGAGACGGAGTTTCGCTCTTGTAACCCAGGCTGGAGTGCAATGGCGCGATCTCGGCTCACCGCAACCTCTGCCTCCTGGGTTCAAGCAATTCTCCTGCCTCAGCCTCCCGAGTAGCTGGGATTACAGGCGCATGCCACCACGCCCAGCTAATTTTTGTATTTTTAGTAGAGACGGGGTTTCACCACGTTGACCAGGATGGTCTCGATCTCTTGACCTCGTGATCCACCCGCCTCGGCCTCCCAAAGTGCTGGGATTACAGGCGTGAGCCACCGCGCCCGGCCAAATCCTTATATTTTTATATAGCTTCATGAGAAATCACATGGCTTTTCCGAAATTGGTTACATACCTTCCATTACTGGGCTATAAAATAAAGAACAGAAAGAACGTGGAGCCAGTGTGTAGTAGTAAAATGCTCCTCACTGCCAAGCACCTGATAACAATATCAGTAAGTTGGAATACTTTGTGGAGTAATCCATAGGCCATTTGTACTTAAAAGAATAACTGTTTTGCTAGCTTTTATGGGAAGGGAAGTTAAATCCCAAGGCCCTGGTTTTCAGACAGACTGAGGAGCTTTTTCTTCTGTGTGACACAGATGACTCATTGGTCGGCCTCAGAAGTTTGCAAGGACACTATACAAAGCCGAGTCTAGGGCAGGAGTTTGCTAACCTGCAGGCCTAGTGTGGCCCACCACCTGTTTTTGTTAAATAAAGTTTTATTGGAACACAGCCGTGCCCATTTGCTCACGGATGATATTTGGCTCCTTATGCGATAGTGGCAGAGTTGAGTAGTCTCAATGGAGGTCATATGGCTAAAAGCCTAAAATATTTACTATCTGGTTCTTTGCAGAAAAAGTCTGCTGACCCCTGGGCTAGGGCATGGTGATAACTATTTAAAGTTATGTTCAGCGATAGCTCCAGATTTTAAACAGGTATTTCATTAAAAACGAGTTTGTTTCCTTCCTGCCTGCTGTTTTTCCTTTCTTCTTAGCTCCCTCTCTCTTTTCCTTTCCTTCCTTCCTTTGGTTGTTGTCTGTCTTTTGCTATCACGTAAGCTACAGTAGAAGAAAATGTTTTAGAAAACCTAACCCTTTAAATTCTATTTGAAAATCACATTTTTAATGACAATTCTAAGACTATGCAGGGATTTAAAGATCTTATATATTTTTTAAGGTAAGAATAAAGTATTTAGTTATTTTATTTTATTTTTATTTTTTGTTTTTTGTTTTTTTGAGACGGAGTCTTGCTCTGTTGCCCAGGCTGGAGTACAGTGGCACTGTCTCAACTCACTACAATCTCCGCCTCCCAGGTTCAAGTGTTTCTCCTGCCTCAGCCTCCTGAGTAGTTGAGATTACAGGCGCACACTACTATGCCTGGCTAATTTTTGTCTTTTTAGTAGAGGTGGGGTTTTGGCATGTTGGCCAAGCTGGTCTCCAACTCCTGACCTCAGGTGATTTGCCTGCCTCGGTCTCCCAAAGTGCTGGGATTACAGGTGTCAGCCACTGCGGCCGGCCAGTTATTTTATATCTTACTATTCAAAAATAAAGTTTTTGAGCCTAAGTATTATTAAAATATTTGAGTTCTCATATTTAATTTATAGATCAGTATAATCTAGAATTTGACTTTTTTTCCTTGTTTTGGGCATCCTTATTCTAAAGAAGGTTTTTAGTGACTATTCAAAAATAAAGTTTTTGAGCCTAAGTATTATTAAAATATTTGAGTTCTCATATTTAATTTATAGATCAGTATAATCCAGAATTTGGCTTTTTTTTTTCTTGTTTTGGGCATCCTTATTCTAAAGAAGGTTTTTAGTGAAAAATCTTCTAGTAAAAATTTCTGATACATCAAAACCTAAACCTTTTTATCACTTTTCTATAAAAGTGAAAAAAAAGTTGGCTGAATTTTTGAAAACCAACTCAACAAATTTTATCTGTCAGTTTCCATTACAGAATCGAGAATATTTTTAAAAAGTTTATAAAAAATAATACTTGCTTCTCATATTTCTAAATAACTACACATCCATTCATCCAGACCGAATTATCATTTAAATTGGTCTGGTACCTGTTAAGCTATTGCAACTGAATCTTTCTGGGAGGAAGGCTGATCTTCAGGGACATAGAGCTAGAACTGTAAGGCTAGGTGTGTAGCTGAACTTGACTTTAGAGATTGCTGGAGAATGTTAATATTACATACACTGTGTAATGTCTCCCGTTCATCTCCTTATGTCGGCTCTTACTGAATTCTTCTTCAGCCAGTGTTGTTCACAAACAAGCATAATCTAAAGATGGTCATTAAAAGGATTCAGTCTAAAGTGCTTTGAACAGGTCCACGTGCTCTCTGTTCTAACAGTTTGTCAGATTTACAGGACTAAAGCAATGCATTGAGGCTGATTGTGGTGCCTCACACCTGTAAGCTCAGCACTTTGGGAGACTGAAGTGGGCAGATCCCTTGAGGCCAGGAGTTCAAGACCGGCATGGCCAACATGACAAAACCCCATCTCTACTAAAAAGTACAAAAATTAGCTGGGCATGGTGGCATGCACCTGTAATCCCAGCTACTCGGGTGGCTGAGGTAGGATAAGTGCTTGAACTTGGGAGGCGGAGGTTGTAGTGAGTTGAGATCGCACCACTACACTCCAGCTTAGATGACAGAGTGAGAAGCTGTATCAAAAAAAAAAAAAAAAAGCAATACATAGGTCTAAATAGATCACATTGTCATGCAGTATTTTTAAATAGTTATTTTTGCTTTGAAAAATGTAAAGGTGTGGAAGAGGTCAGGTTCAGCTCTGCTAGGATGTCAAGTTTATTTTTCTTTAAGCCTCAAAATCTGAATTCATGATGAACTTCAAGAGTTGAATTTGGGAGCAGTGGAATATACAAACATTAAACATCCCTCACAACCATCACTGAAGGTCAACCCTGCAGATTTCTGGTAGAACTCTGAATTTCATAAACAGTCAATAAACTAGGGCTTAATAATAAAATGATAATCATAAACATAAGCAACGTTCACTTCAGTCTAAAAACTCTCAGCATCGAAAATGGATTGGACGGGGCAAAGAATGTTTCTAATTTGCAATATCAAATTAAACATTATCTGATTGATATACCTGGAAACCCAAGATATAAGAAAATTTAAGTACAAATTCTCTATGGAAATAGAGAAACTTTTTCTCTATTTTTTCCTTTTTATTCCTTCATCTGAGGACCACTGGAGAACTTGTTCTTAATGGTAGGTAAAGATGACCGCATTGTAGTCAGGATTTTATATATTAATAGCTTTCCGAGTTTCCTAAGATCACCATTTGGAAGGCCTACACTTAGCAAATTCTATAGTAAAATTATATTTTTGCTTCATAGTAATAGCCTTACGAGTCTTTGAAAAAGTTTGTCACGTTGTTGACTAAAAATATGCTACCATTTAAGATGTGGTCCGTTTTAAACACGGGTTTGTTATCTTGATGGCCGTGCCACACAATGACAGCGGGCATCATTCATGAGACTGTAGCACAGAGGGGTGTCCTCATCTCAGAAGATGGGTTCCCTGTGAATGGTGTCCCCTGAAGTTATTCACGGAAGGCACTTTGGGCGGGAGAGGCAGGAAGATCGCTTGAGCCCAAGAGTTCGAGACCAGCCCGGGCAACATGGAGAAATCCTATCTCTACAAAAAATCTAAAAATTAGCCAGGCGTGGTGGTGCATGCCTGTAGTCCCAGCTACTCGAGAGGCTGAGGTGGGAGGATCAGCTGAGCCTGGGGAAGTCAAGGCTGCAGTGAGCTGAGATCTTGTCACTGCACACCAGACTGTGCAAGGGTGAGACCCTGTCTCAAAAAAAAAACAAAAAAAAGAAAAAAGAAAAAAATTCATTTCTATTTTGTACAGAAAGTATTATAAAATTAAAAAACAAATTTTGTTATTATTGGTCTTAAACATTTGTATAAAAACTAATGTTCTCTTACCAGAAAATATTAGACTAAAAAGAAACCAGGAGACTCAAAAATTAATTATATTAAACAACATATTATCTATGAACTATGCTACCTTTTCTGCTTTGATCAATAAGGATGCCTTCTGAAAATGGTAACATAAATGAGTGTGTTTGTTACCTTACATTCATGGATATTTCTCCCCTTGAGAATTCCAGATTCTCTCTTTCCTTCCTTCCTTCCTCCCTCCCTCTCTCCCTCCCTCCCTCCCTCCCTCCCTTCCTTCCTTCCTTCCTTCCTTCCTTCCTTCCTTCCTTTCTCTTTTCTTGCTTTCTTTTTTTTTTTTTTTTTGAGGTGGAGTCTCACTCTGTGGCCAGGCTGGAGTGCAGTGGCACAGTCTGGGCTCACTGCAACCTCCACCTCCCTGGTTCAAGTGATTCTCCTGCCTCAGCCTCCTGAGAAGCTGGGATTATAGGGACGTGTCACCAGGCCCAGCTAATTTTTTGCATTTTTAGTAGAGATGGGGTTTCACCATGCTGGCCAGGCTGGTCTCAAACTCCTGACCTTGAGATCAGCCTTCCTCAGGCCTCCCAAAGTGCCATAGGCCATTTCTAATACCTTTATTTCCTACTTTGGAAGGACTTGGAGAGTTGAAACGTCTCAGCTCACCCAGGTGTTCTAGGTTGTGGCACATTGTTCTTTGAAGCAATCTGGTTTTCTGCGGGTCCTGACCCAAAGTGGGGGCTAACTCCCAGCTACTATTTATTGAGCACTTTCTATGTGCCAGGCACTGCTCCACACACTAAACTTCTTTCACCTCAGCCCTGTGGCTATAGGTACTGTTGTTACCTACCTTTTGACGACAGTAAACAGAGGCTCAGAGAGGCTCAGTGGCCTCAGGTGGTGCCAGATGTCTTCGTTTGCTGGGACAGCTGTATCAAAGTTCAGGCGGTTCAAACAGCCAACATGTATCCTGCAGTTCTGGAGGCCAGAAGTCCAGAATCAAGGTGTCAGCAGGATTGGTTGCCCTTCTGAGAGCTGTGAGGCCCCTGTCCTCGGCTTACGATGGCACCTTCTCTGTGTCTCCTCACACTGTCTTCCCTCTGTGCCTTTCTGTCTCCAGTGTCCCCCTTTTTAGAAGGACATCAGTCATATTAGATTAGAGACCGCCCTCAAGACCTCATTTCACTCTAAAGACCCCTTCTCCACATAAGGTCGTATTTAAAAGGGGTGCTGGGGTTAGGATTTCAACATACAAATTGGGGTGGGGAGTGTGTAATGCAACTAGTGACACCAGCTAACAATGATAGGGCAGGGTTTCAATCCAGCAGCCTGGTCCCAGCCTTTTTTAGTCTCCACGTTACACTGCCTTATTCGTGTTAGGTTGAACTGCATGGAACTGCCATGTCTGTGAGTCAGATGGTTAAATATTAGCAGTTTCATATGATTCAACCTGACCGAATTCTGAATGACGTCATTCACATCAATCTTATAAGTATGACCATCTTTTATGTGCCTGGCACTGAGAAATGGAGAATACCCAAGAAATAAAGTAAACAGGCTGGAGCCTGGAGGAGTTAAACTCTCTTAAGAATCTGTACTCTTAATTCTGCATCAACATGCACAAAAACCCTTTGAAAACAAGGATCATTCATACAGAGAAGCTTTCATCATTTTTATCTGGTGTTTCTATTCTAGCCGATATGGGAGTTTTGGGCAAACAGAGATAGAGTGTCAGAGCCTGCACTCGTGTATGTATGAGGGTTCTTTGGTTAGAAATTAGAAAAACCACCTTCATCTTGCTGACTGACACCAGAAAGAAGGACATTATTACTTGAATTTTACCCGTGCTCTAGTTGGTTTCAAAATGGACAGCAGTGACTCCAGAATTAGAGGGTACATCTAGACAGTGTCAAGTCTCATAGTCCTTTTGTGTAATTTACAAAATTAAGTTTATTAAGTAAAATCTGTGAAAATGAGCACATACAGTAACCCTTCTGTGGTGGACTCTGTATATTTCAGATGTGTTTTTAATATCAAGGTAGATATTTTCTCTCTGCTTCTCTAGTTGCTTTTATTGAAAAAGCCTTTTCTGTACATTTGTATCATATCATGGAAAACATTTTTAATTTTTCTTTCGTTTAAATGTTCTGTCTTTCCTGTTTAGTTCAGGAAAGGCTTTATGACAGCAGTAGCAATCTGACTTCACCTAACTTCCATCTCTGTCTTCCCAGCTTTTCTATCTGCTCGTTCCGTGGATAGTAATTTAGGACTTACCCAAGCAAGCCAGGATTCGCACCAAACTTAACGAACGCCTTTGTCTGAATTGTGCTTCCTAGCCATGCGATGGGACTTCGCATCTTGGCAGAATGAATAGGCTTCTGGAAGTCAGGAATTGACATGTTCTCTCTTCATTCTCACAAGTGGATTTTTTTTTTTCAGGTGTTCCAACCCCAAGCCAAGAAATTCTGCGGCACACGCTGAACACGCTGGTACGGGAGAGGAAAATCTACCCAACTCCAGATGGCTACTTTATCGTGACCCCACAGACTTACTTCATAACTCCTTCCCTCATAAGAACTAACAGTAAATGGTACCATCTGGACGAGAGGATACCTGACCGGTCTCAGTGCACCTCTCCGCAGCCTGGAACCATCACGCCCTCTGCCTCAGGCTGTGTCAGGGAAAGAACATTGCCCCGAAACCACTGCGACTCTTGCCACTGCTGCAGAGAAGACATGCACAGCATGCATGCATCCACCCTGCAGAGGAAGCCTGCCAAGGACTGCAAAGACCCTTACTGCCCCCCTTCTCTGTGCCAGGTGCCACCCACCGAAAAGAGCAAAAGTACTGTAAATTTTTCCTACAAGACGGAAACTCTCTCAAAACCTAAAGATAGTGAAAAGCAGTCAAAAAAATTTGGGCTAAAGTTATTCCGGCTAAGTTTTAAAAAAGACAAGACCAAACAGCTGGCCAATTTTTCTGCCCAGTTTCCTCCTGAAGAGTGGCCCCTGCGAGACGAGGACACGCCAGCCACGATCCCTCGGGAGGTAGAAATGGAGATCATTAGACGCATCAACCCAGACCTGACCGTGGAAAATGTCATGCGGCACACCGCACTCATGAAGAAACTTGAAGAAGAAAAGGCCCAGAGGAGTAAAGCCGGGTCTTCTGCCCATCACAGCGGAAGGAGTAAAAAGAGTAGGACTCATCGAAAGTCCCATGGAAAGTCTCGGTCTCACAGCAAGACACGAGTGTCTAAAGGAGACCCCTCCGACGGCTCGCATCTGGATATCCCAGGTGAAAGAGAGTATGACTTTTGTGATCCTCTGACCAGGGTACCCAGGGAGGGCTGTTTCATCATGGAACACGCAGGAGATAACTTCATCATGCATAGCAACACAAATGTGATCGAGTCCCACTTCCCCATGACACCAGAATGGGATGTGTCTGGTGAATTGGCCAAAAGGAGAACTGAGATGCCTTTTCCTGAACCTTCTAGGGGAAGCTCCCACTCAAAAGTGCACCGAAGCCACAGCCATACCCAGGACCGGAGGTCCAGGAATGAGAGATCCAACAAAGCCAAGGAGAGATCCAGATCGATGGATAACTCCAAAGGCCCTCTGGGTGCTTCTTCTCTAGGGACGCCTGAAGACCTTGCTGAAGGCTGTAGCCAAGATGACCAGACCCCCAGCCAATCCTACATTGACGACAGTACTTTAAGGCCTGCACAGACTGTTGGTCACCAAAGGGCTCACATTTCGTCCACAAGCTATAAAGAGGTGTGTATTCCAGAAATAGTCGGTGGCAGCAAGGAACCGTCCAGCGCTTGTAGCCTTTTGGAGCCAGGCAAAGCACCCGAGAGTTTGCCATCCTATGGCGAACTCAACTCTTGTCCAACAAAAACCTCCACAGATGACTATTTCCAGTGCAACACCTCTAGTGAGACGGTGCTTACGGCACCATCACCTCTGGGAAAGAATAAGGAGGACCATGACACTCTGACTTTGGCAGAAGGGGTGAAAAAGCTCTCCCCATCTGATAGGCAGGTCCCCCACTCCTCCAGGGAGCCTGTAGGGCACAAGGAGGAGTCACCCAAAGGGCCGGGTGGTGGCCCAGCTGCCTCAGCAGGAGCAGCTGAGGGGATCGCCAACGGACGCCTCGTCCAGCACCATGGTGCCGAGCCCAGCAGCTTGGACAAGAGGAAAGAGATATTTAGCAAAGACACACTGTTCAAACCTCTTCACAGCACCTTGTCTGTAAACAGCTATCACAAATCGAGCCTGTCCCTCCTCAAATCTCACCCGAAGACACCTGCTGACACACTGCCAGGCCGATGCGAGAAACTGGAACCATCCCTGGGGACCTCGGTGGCACAAGCCATGCCGGCTTCCCAACGTCAGCAGGAGTCAGGAGGGAACCAGGAAGCCTCTTTTGACTATTACAACGTCTCTGATGATGATGACTCTGAGGAAGGGGCAAACAAGAACACTGAGGAGGAGAAAAATAGAGAGGACGTGGGCACCATGCAGTGGCTCCTCGAGAGGGAGAAGGAAAGAGACTTGCAGAGGAAATTTGAAAAGAACCTCACCCTTCTTGCCCCAAAAGAGACCGACAGCAGCAGCAACCAGAGAGCCACCCATTCAGCCCGGCTCGACAGCATGGACAGCAGCAGCATCACAGTGGACAGTGGATTCAACTCCCCACGGTAGGGAGAGGTGTCTCTTTGCACACACATACACCTATCGGGGCCTGGGGCTTTATGCACATGACTTGACAAGCTTCTGATTTCATAGTCTCAGGTCTGTGGATGAGGATTAAGAGTTGTATGAGTTGTATTGTTAACAATCTGTTTCTGACTTCTTTTTCAGGAATTGAAAAAAATGTTTCTGCACCTGTAGAGATCACCAATCTGGACTGGTGGGTTGGCTCCTCCCCTCAAACTTGCATCAGTTCGATCTAACTAAAACCAACATTTCCAGTATTTTTTCTGCTATGTTCATATTGCCACCATGCTATAAGGGAAGGGTGTTTTTTAAGTCCTTCAAAAGTAGTAACTTCTTGAGTAGAAAGAATAGTCTGGGGGTGGGGGAGGAAGATAGGGGTTGGAAGGAAATTGATTGATGCTAGGATGGGGATTCCTCTAGTGAAAATATAAGAACAGATCTCAAAACCTCTCCAATGGATCTAGAAGCTTGTATTTGGATCCCAGTGTTCTGTGCAGCCTGCTCCTCTGGCTCACACACCTCCCTTTCACTGCAGAGAAATGGCATCTTTCTTCCCTCACAGCCAGGGCAGGGGCCTGTGCTCTGTTAGATGAAAGCATGTGCCAGGACTTTTATTTCTCCTCCTGCAGAATCGACGGAACCCATTTGAGCAGTCTAACTGTGGTTCCTTCTTGTTAGTAGGTGTTGGTAGTTCAGCAAAGGGTTGACAGTTGAGAGTTAGTGGTGCCCAGTGGTCACGGCCAAAGCTCTAGAGCTGTTCAGGGATTCAGAAGACAAACAAGAGTCTGTGCAACTTCCTCTTTTCTCCTTAATTCTTTCTTCTCCTCAAAGAGCAACATGGGACCTAATTCTCCTTCTAAATTCTACTCCAGATTGGTGACTCTGAGATGCAGAAATACTACTGAGAGATGGACATTTCTCATCAGCTGCGATTCCCAAGATTTTATAATACTTACAATTTTAACACATATTCAGATAGGATTATGCATTTCATATATTAATTTTCATTATTAGGAATTAAAATTAATTCTGTTGTGATCATTTCTCTATATCTCTGGATCATTTTGGAAGTGATCATCACACAGCTGGAACTGGGAATCCTTAATTGGTCTGTCCCATATTAGGCCTTTGTGATTTATTAAAGGGCTGGTGCACTATTATTGCTATTATTATTATTTTGATCATGGAGTCTTTCTTCCAAGTTAACACGTGTGTGGAAGTCTAATGTTTGCCCAGAGCTGAGAGGTGGTCCAGGTGGCAGTGGAGACTATGGGTTCCAGTCCCTCTCCCCATCCCTCGAGGAGCCTATGAGACCTCAGGGAGCCCTGGGCCTCAACCTGAAAACCGCTAGTCTACTGAGTGGCTTTTCTAAGGAATCATTTTTGCTCAATAATTTTTTTTAATCCTAAATCAGATATTAATTTATTTTCCAATTGATTCTATCCTTTTTTTCTTCATTTTCCTGTTCTACTCTTTTTTTCCTCTTGAGTTTTTAGTAGTGGTTACCAGATTAGCCAAACGGAAGGTCTGTAATCTGTGGCGGAAATTCAGAACCATTGCTGGGGGAAGGTGTGGTGTATTCGGCTGTGTCTTTCTGTCCTGCTGTTTCTCATTATGTAGCATCTGCCTCCTACCTGTCTTTCACATGCTCGTTTTAAACCTTTCTCCTTTCCCTCTGCGCTCCTGGGCTTCCACAGACAGGAAGCTGCCATGCTAAAGAGAGAGTTGCTAAGGAGACATTGGGAGTAGTTCAGTGGGTTCTAACTAGAAAACCTTCAACTGCATAACATTGAAAGTTTTTTGTTTGTTTGAAGGTAAACAGAAATATTCATGAAATGGTTGAACCAGTATGTCCACAGAATATATTTTACTGTCTCTAAATTTAGGGTGCAGAATATAGAATTTACGACTGAGATTATTTCTTGAAGTAAGTTGGTTTTCAGCTGTTTCATTATGTACTTACAGTCAAATGCTTTGTCATGGCCGAAGGTAAAGGTTGTTCTAAAGAGACAGCCTTCACGCAATAGCCACACGTCTGCCCACTAATATTAAGTAAAATTTTCTCTACATGAAAACATATATCACCCATACATTTTATGCAGTTAGAGAATCTACAGAACAATTGCTCATTTTACCCCTTTTGTATTTACTATCCTTCAATTAGAAGCGAGGTGACAAACTGTTTTCTACACACCTTAATAAAGTCACTGAGTTACCTTGCTGATCTAGCAGTATGTTCTGCAGAGGTAAGTATTTGACTTCTAGAGACTTTGCTCTCCAGCCTCAGGAGTATTTTAGCCAAATAGCATTATCATGCTCATACCCGTTGCTGTGAGACATGGAAATCTTTTTTTTTTTTTTGGAGACAGGGTCTTACTCTGTTGCCCAGGCTGCAGTGCAGTGGTGATTGTAGCTCACTGTAGCCTGAAACTCCTGGGCTCAAGCAGTTCTCCCACTTCAGCCTTCTGAGTAGCTGGGACTACAGGCATGTGACACCATGCCTGGTAATTAAAAAAAAGTTTTTGTAGATCCTTCTGCGTTGGCCTCCCAAAGTGCTAGGATTATAGGCATGAGCCACCATGCGCAGCCCTGACATGAAAATCTTAAGCAAGCCGTTTATTAGAACCTTTCAGTAAATAATTCACTGAGCACTAAAGCCCCAACCAAAAAGAAAAAAGAAAAAAGACCCCAAAAGGTGATTTTTCTCCACACTCCTGAGTTTCAATGCTGGCTCAGAAGTCATGTTCAGCCGCATTTCCAAAATTCTTTAGTCTCTTTTGTTGGGAATAAAAAGGTATTTAGAAGGAAAAAGGGTAGAAACTTGAGCTTATGCTATGAGATCTAATATTGAAAATGGAAAGTCTTGACGTGAAAAGCCTGCTGTTCCAAATGTGAGGCCTAAAGCTGGTTGATAAACACAATATGAAAACCAGAGGCCAAAGGCTGCCAGGGGTGTATCTGTTTAATGTATCACGTGAACGTGTGCAGGAGACGCCTGGGGCCAGGGAGCACATGCGCACAGGAGGATGAACAACAGAGTTGCTTGGTTGGTTTCTCCTGCCTATAAAATCCTGAAATCCTGTGTTTAAGGTTGCACTCCATTAGCTCCCTTTTAAAAAAACGTTTAAATTTGAGGAATATTTTTACTGCTAACATTCCATCTCCTTTAACTTGTTCATCAGCACGTCCGGAGCCCTCAGTATGAATGTCACAGACTGTAATCATTATTACAACAATAATGAAATACATTCTTTGGAGAAGATGGAGTACTGTACATATTTACCATGATTAATACTGTGATTGGAGGTGGCTGTGATTGGAGGTGGGTGGAGGTATCTTACAGTAGAGACAGACCCCAGCTCAGATGACCTGTTGCACATGTGTTTACAGTGCCTGGCATACAGCAGGCACTCAACAGATGTTGGGCCCACTCCTTGAAAGCTGGTTTAAGAGTGAATCCTTTGGACTTTAAATGTATTTTCCCCTAGAAAATACGTCATTTGTAATACATGGATTCTGAAGCCAACCCACAGTCACTATTTATTTCATTATATGCTAGATGTATAACAGAAATAATTCACACGTTTCTACCTTATTAGTGAACAAATTCTTCCTTGATGGTTATTTCTTCTTCAGAGTCACCCTATGAGTAGGTAAATCCCATCATAACTCTCCATATTTTAGAGATGAGGAAGTCAGATACTTAAAAATTTACTCGAGTGAGTAAGAAAGACACTGAAGGAATGTGTCTCGAAATCTTCCGGGTTTTACATCTTTCCTGCCCCTCCTCCTTCCTCCGCCTGCCCCATGCCTCAGTGGTAGTTCTGGCAAACCACTTGTGAATTTTCCTGGGAGAGATGTCATGTAGGTAAGTCTAGCACTTTCCCTTTCAGCGATGACATTTTGGAGTGTTCTTTGGGAATGCCCAGATTTACCGTAAGCGTAATGAAAAACTTGATTTCTCTCTGTAAATGAATGACCTTTCTGGAGGTACCCGCTGCATTCAGGAAAGTCCCAGGGTTTTTTATTTGGTTGTCAGTGGACAAACTGCCTTAGCTTCTTGGTGAGAAGAGAACTCAAAGCCACGAGGAGTTAGGCTTAAATAACCTGTTGGAAAGGGCTATCAGAGTATCGGATTCAGACAGAGTTGCTGTCAGCTTAGGATGGGAATGCAGGGGAGGAGAGGACATCTCCACTGTAGAAGTTTGACCTGTTAACTGGCTCTAAACAGGCTTAAGTCAGTTGTGGGGACCAACTCTCAGAGAATATTCCCTAAGCGTTGACTCTGCCTCATGGAGTGGATGTTTTGAGAATGCTTCTGGCTTGCTCAGTCTCTGTAGCTGATACATTTCTATAGCCAGGCTGAGGCCCTGCAACAGGAAACCTACTTGGTTCTTGTCAGTCTGGCCCAGTCATCTTATTTCTGCCATTGCCCTGTGCATTTGAAACCTTACATAGTCTAAATCTCTTAAAGCACTGAAATTGATTCAAATGTTTCTAACTTAGAAAAAGGAAAAGAGAAAGGAAAATAATAAAGCTTTGAAATCACCTCTGTCCTACAAGAATTATTTTAAAAAGAAAATATTTCACCTATAATCCCAACATTGCGGGAGATCATGGCAGGCGGATTGCTTATGCTCAGAACTTCGAGACCAGCCTGGGCAACGTGGCGAACCAGTCTCTACTAAAAACGTGAAAATTAGCCCTGTGTGCTGGCACACATCTGTCGTCCCAGCTACTCGGGAGACTGAAGTAGGAGGATTGCTTGAGCCTGGGAGGCAGAGGTTGCAGTGAGCTGAGATCGCACCACTGTGCTCCAGCCTGGGGGACAGGGCAAGACCTTGTCTCCAAAAAAAAAAAAAAAAAAAAACCCTAAAACAAAAACATTCCTGCCAAAGTGGGGTAGAAATGAATGTAAACTTAAAAGATGAATAGGGAAGAAAATCTAAGGTCCTTTATCGAAAATACAATGTATTTTAACTAAAGTGTTAAAATTGGAAACAGTGGAATAAGACGTTTAAAATGAATTTTATTCCTATCTGTGCGGCAAATGCTCAGGGTCCCCCAAAAGGGGCATGCCCACAGTCCCCCAGAGTTGAAATCTGCTAATCCATAATGAAAATGGAATTGCTGGAGTAAAATTACCGAGTGTATTCTGGAGTGGTTATACCAATGAATTTCCAGCCCGAAATGAAATAATGACTTGGGTGTGTTTATAAGTATCCATTTTAAAAACTACTGTGATAGCTAGCTATCACCTCAAATTTTGAAGTCGTTCCTTGAGTGTGAAAAGAAGACATTTCAAAATGCATTTAGCTGTTTAAAAACCCTTTATTCACTGAGCGTGCTGCTGATTATTACATGTCTGTGGAAGCTTCTGGAGCCCGTGGTGGAAAGGCAGATGTGAATGATCAGTGGAGATGTATATTGATATGACATTATGAACCAACAGAGGAAATCCATTAACGACATCATTTGCTCTTTCTCTGGGGCTCAACTTATAATTATTTATGTTCCAAACAAAACAAAACAAACCCTTTTTACTCTTTTAGTACTCGGGAGAGCCTGGCTTCCAACACGTCAAGCATTGTTGAAAGTAACCGTCGTCAGAACCCCGCTTTGAGCCCGGCCCATGGTGGAGCTGGTCCAGCCTTCAACTTCCGAGCAAGCACGGACCCCCCGACAAATGAAGCTGAGAAACTACAGAAACCTTCCAACTGCTTGCAAGCTTCTGTTACTAGTGTGTGATAGTCCTTCTGCCTCAGATCTTCTGTCTCATTCGATACAGCAAAGTTTACGACACTGGGACTGATGTTTACATCTTTGGAAAGACGAGCACCTCAACCACACAGTTTTTGTGTTTACTTAAACTGTGCTGCTAAGTAGGGCTAGGGCAAAGAAAAAAACAAGAAGAAAATCTTTATTTCAGAGTATTGCTTTTCACGTTTATGGCTCTGTAGCAACTGAATAACAGTAGGGGTGATATGTATACTTTTGCTTCACTAATTGTATCTGAGCACACATAGGAAAGTCTAGACACTGTAAGTGTAATATGCATTTTCAATGTCATGCAGTTGTCAATTCCATTTTAAAATGCCACAGATGCGTGTTGCTCCCAGTCTGTGGTTAAACAGTGCCACAGAACTGATCCTTGACACTTCCAAGAAAAAAAAAAAAACTAAGCCACCACAAAATGTCAAATGCAGGGGTCCACCTTGAGGGAAATAGATGCCAAACTGACTAGAAGGGACCCCAGCCCTTTGTGTGTGAATTGTTTATGCCCCAGTCATTTTTCACTGTGAGTTTTCGTGACGCTATTTTGCAGGAGCCCATGGAAGTGTGTGAGAAGAGGTCGAAATGGAAATCGCTGGGAGTGTCTCTTTTCAGGATTTTGTTTTCAAGTGTAACAGATGCTTGTCTGATTTTTAACCTTCCATGATCACAAACAGGAATATAGGCCTTTGAATCTGAAGTGGACAAAGGAAAGGAATTTCCAGTCTGGCCGGGGCACAGCGCTAGGTGTTGGGAGAGGTGGTGTGGACTTGTAAAAGGTATTACTCAAATATTGAAGGAAGAGAATTTCCTCCTTGTGATGCTTAGGATGACCCTATCTTACTCTAATAGACACAATAATTAGTTTGTTTAAAAGCAAAATGTTCTTTGTGATACAAATGAAGAGTATGGCCTGAGGATGTTATTCTTTCTAATGGAAGGACATAAATCTATTTTATGTAGTTTTAAATAGAATGCCTAAATTAGGCTGTGGAAGATAATTTTTAGTGGTTATAGGAAAGAGCAAATTTAGGGAGAGTTGAACTTCAGGCCTTTTATTCCTGGGAAGATATCTATAGAGAAAACTTTTAAAATAATTTTTGATTAGAAATCTACATGTGCCCATGTAATGAACAACAGAATGTGCTCATTCTGCTAGTGTGGTATAATCCTAATTTGTACTCCCCTAAAATTTATCAGAAAAACAATTATGCATACATGAACTATGCCAGAGTAATGTTTACAGATACTTTGTAACCAATTTCAGGAGGCGATTTTAGGTGGATGTGTAGTTAATTAGCCCAACTTACTTCAAAATGGTTTGTTAACATTTTGCTTTGGTTTACAATGTCATGTTGAACACAAAGAAGACCCAGCAGCAAAGGGATTGCCAGTAATTTGATCTTATAGCAAAAAGGCATTCCAGCATTCTCATGTTTTATTTTCTGAGAGCAGCGGAACAGATCTGTAGTAATGAAATATTTGCAAAAGGGTTACATATGATACAAGTAAGTGTCTGACATAAAGTTTTATTTCGTTTAGTGGCATGTGCTTTTGGGAGCTATACACCATACAAAAAAAAAAATATATATATATATATATATATATATATATATACACTCAAATCCAGAATATTTTCACCTCCGATTTAAGTAATTGGCATATGATTTGTGAGACACATCATTTTTGTATTAGGTTTAATCACTAGCAATCTGTTTAAAGAATCCAGTCCTATACACAGTTGGACTCATTCGGACTCATTCTTGAAACCTCTAAATACTCCCTCGTAGTTTTTCAGTTATTTGGAAGTTGCATTGGCTCAAACTGGACTCCCTGAGTTTGGTATAAATTCCTTTTTTGTGCTTATTGTAGTGAAACTTCAGCACGTTTCATAGTTAACTCCCATACCATTGACATGCTTAAGCCTCTCGGCTTTCAGTCTCATGCCGTATTTCCTCCAAGGCATGCCTTGACGCCTCGTTTGTGTCATGGCTTCAGTCTCATGCCGTATTTCCTCCAAGGCATGCCTTGACGCCTCGTTTGTGCCATGGCTTCAGTCTCATGCCGTATTTCCTCCAAGGCATGCCTTGACGTCTCGTTTGTGTCATGGCTTCAGTCTCATGCCGTATTTCCTCCAAGGCATGCCTTGACGCCTCGTTTGTGCCATGGCTTCAGTCTCATGCCGTATTTCCTCCAAGGCATGCCTTGACGCCTCGTTTGTGTCATGGCTTCAGTCTCATGCCGTATTTCCTCCAAGGCATGCCTTGACGCCTCGTTTGTGTCATGGCTTAACTATGTCCAGAAGGAATGATTGTGTGTCTAATAGACTACTTAGTCTGTTCCCTGGGGAGTTATATATCATACGGTTACTAAATTTTTGTCTAAATTCTTTTTTTCCAAAAACCCGCTCTCAAATTTTTCTCCTACTATTAGTTCATAAATAATAGACCATTGAAACAATGCATCAGCCTCTAGTTGATCCTCTGAAAGTAGCCATTGAAATAATCGAATGCTGTGTGAACAGGAAAGGAAAGCATTACCTTTAAGAGAAGCTTTAAAATAGGAATTTATTGATATTTCACGAGATATAGGTTTACAGAAGACATTATTCAAATAAATATGTACACTGTTTGCCTGATGCTATGGGGTACATGACTTTTTAAAAACTCCCTTAGACCAGCAGCCATTTGTGTAGAAATGATGGACTTTAAAGATGATACCATGTAAGCAGACGTTGCATATAAAAATATTCTTGTCTGAATCTGATCGAGACTCTTGAATGGGGGAGGAGTGGCAGCCGGCATCACGTTACACATGTCATCCGAGGTCCCAGTGAGGCTCTCAGTCCGGACGGTGGGGTCCTCGCCTGGCGTTGCCAGTATGCTTTTCCTCCAGTGGAATCATAGCTTTGTGTTACACGACTGCTTAGCCAGTCTTAGGGTTTAGCAACTGAAAGGTTTACAAAACTGAATCTGGTTGAATCTCTGTGAAAGGGTCAACACATCTGTCGGCATTTTGCACACTTATGTATTATTATGATACGACATATTACTTTATGGTAATTTTTATTTTTACATATAACTACCTCCATAAATTTGATGAAATGGCAGCCGTGTGTTAAAGTGTGTCATTCGGAAGAGCAAAGTTGAACACTTCCTTCAACATTAGGCCATGGCGTTCTGTGTGTGTGGCTGATTGGCTCTGTGGGCTCATGACTTCTCCATCGCCATGGCTTTCTCTTACGCCGTTGTTTGGCTTTCAGATGTAATCCTGTCTTCTCCTCTCTTCCCCATGAAAGCGCACTCGATTTTGTTAGGAATGAACCGAAGTTTAAAAATTCTTGTGCCCATCCCCCACCCCCCACCCATTCCTGTTAAAAGTTCTCTGGCGAAGAGCCAATGGGTGAACGTAATTGAGCGAGCTATTTACTTCCTTGGAAATCTGGTTTGAAGTCTCAGTTTTCGGTAACAGAAGACACACAAGCAATGTGGACTGCCAACCTTGAAGCACTGTGGGCTCTGCCTTCACCCGCATGCT
The DNA here is from genome assembly GCA_004027835.1 of Alouatta palliata. NCBI lineage: Eukaryota > Metazoa > Chordata > Mammalia > Primates > Atelidae > Alouatta > Alouatta palliata. The sequence continues at coordinate 28,120 of PVKV010002739.1, read as the reverse complement.
ACCGTGTGGAGCCCAAACTCCACTGTAATTAAAAGAGCTGTGCTGTGAATTCCACAACTTCTGTTCAATGATTTGTATTCCATTATATATATTTTGCACATCTCAGGGGGCCATAATGAGCATATGAAAGCGGGGATGCCATCAAATAGAGAAAACAAATAGAAGAGGTGAATGGAGACTAGCTGGATAAAAATAACAAATTACTGCTTCTCTGATGTTGCGAAGGTCAAGTTCAGGAAGCGTCAATTCAGAGTTAATCTAGAGCAACAATGATCTGAACAGCAGCTGTCCCCAGGTCCCTCTTTTTCATAACCCAACCAGCATGTCTAAAATGTAAATTTAAATTATATTGCAGTCACCATGGGGAGAAGAAACCTGTTCAGTGGAAGCAGAAGCATTGTTCCTTTTTTAGGTTGGTGCAGCTTTGCAAATTTCTACCCAGGACAAACCACTTATCACCACCAAGTGTACTTGAAAATAAAGTTTTTAACTTAAATTACAGACATATTGCTCACAATACGATAGTGATCATTTTTTGAAAGTCTCACCATTTATAACATGGGCAGTATTTGGAGCTTGATTTAAAAACCAACAACAACCGATAATGACTTTGCACGATTCACTTTGGGATCTCAAAATGCTTGCAAAGCATTCAGATTCACAAACAATTAACAAGACAGATCATCTTTGTAATACCCATACTTGAAATGAACAATCACAAAAGGAGTGACTTAAGACTACCCAGAAGCACAGCGGCAGCTATTGGTGATCTACTTTCTATCTGTTTGATAGACCATCATGAGAAATCACTAAATACAATGCTATTTTTCTGATGTGTGCTAATAAAGTCAAAGAAAACAAATACAACTTAACACCTTTGTCCATTTTCATTAAAAAAAAAAATTCAGGGTGTTTGGAATTTTACACCTCAGCACACCTTACTGGTATCGGTGGATGACGCAGGAGACTGACAGATCCACCCAATGCCATCGACGTCAGAAGCAGATCTGGACATACAGCCTTGTTTACAGGTTCATATTGGGTTTCTATAGTTCCTGTGCTAAAATACCATCTTTCAGGAACATGACTGCTCCTGGCAGTGGAAGGTGCTGACACAGAAATTTTAATTAAAAACTTTATCAAGTACTCATCACAGTGCTCCTTAGCACCCTAGAAATTCAGTACAATATATCGAGTCCTACTTTGGAGGAGCTGGATTTCTAAGGGAGCTGATCCAATTCTAAGTATTTTCTTGAATTAGGAGATAGATGATATTTGACGGGGATCTGCTCCATCACCACAGGCTAGTCACAGAACCAACTAGCCATGTGCTATCAACCTCAGTGGGCCCAAGCAGGAGCGACTTCTCCTTTCCCCCTCGCCCCCAGGACAATCCTGCCCATTGTCAATGTCACCCAGAGCTCTTCTGGTAGTGAGTGACTTTTCTGCACATGTTTAGGGCTTAGGGGAGCTAGAACACAGGAAACACGAATGCAAAAGCCATGAAAACATTGTTTTGCTTTGGGTTAGTAAAATGTGGGCAGGAAAGAGATTACCGTCTGTCTGAGCTTTGCCAAGTAAGATAAAAGAATCAGCTGTCACCCCATTCCTCTCCCAGAAGGTCTTATGGTATTAAGGATACATCCAATAGTTTCCCACAGATTTTTATTCAGGAGATGTTTCATAAATTACATATATGAAAACATTCATTATTAAGTTTCCTTGTGTATTTCAGACAGACATTGGCACCTTCCTACTGAGTTAATACTCTGCATCTTTTGCAGCAGCGGCCCACAAAGAGATTCCCAGTGATGGCTCCCCTAACACACAATCCTGTGTTTTTACAGTTTTTCTGTGACTTACAGTTGATGATTCACAAGATTCAGAATTCTACCAGACTCAAGGGGGAACTAAACTTGCTTCTTATGATTGTACATGATCAGTTATAGGGCTTTAATTGTTAATTGTTGCCTTCAAATGTGAACAGACACACACACACACACCCCATGCCAAGGAGGGAATGGGGTGTTTCAAGTCAGGCAACGATGATTCTGGAAGGTTGGAAATGTAAGGATAGAAGCTTGGCTGGTCCATGTACAGTTGCCTGCCTCCTTGTTCCAAGGCTGACCTTACTAAAACCGTTCCCTTGCTCTCACCAAGAAGAAGTACCAAATGTGAGATGTGAGATCTCCAATATCTGTCCTCTGCAGTTCCGGAAAATTAATCATGAAGTACACATGCAGCAGCTCCTCCGCTTCCTTTCCTCCAAAGTACTCCTTTCCATTCTCCCACCTAGATACTGACATACCGCCACGGTTTCCACATTGGAAGGGCAGAACACTGTGCAGTATTGTGCACGCTTGCTGGGTTAGGAATAGAGCTGCCCTAGGGTCACCTTCATGGAAGTATCAACAGCTACAAATTAAAGTCCTTAGAGCAGTTGACACAGATACTATGTTCTAGAAGAGAATTAAATGTAAACGTCAAGTTTAAAGGAATCATAATTCTGCAGGTATCCTTCTCTGAGTGGCTGAATGTGACTATTGCATTAGGGTAAATGAATTAAGGAAGTGCAAGTGGGATTTACTGTATGCTAGAAAGGAGTTTTGCAGCCAAGACTGCCTTGAATAAAATGTGTTTGCACTGAAAAAAAAAATTTTAAATTACTTGGTCTCTGGTTGCTGTAAAGGTCATCCAAGATGGATGTTCTGTTTATATTGTATAGTATTTCATATGAAATAATTACAGTTCATGAAATGTCTTCCCTAATGTTACTGATTTATAACAGCACATTTGTAACATGGTTTTTATCGTGTCAGTGTACCATACTGTAAATGATGATTACTTGTCATGCTTAGTATAATAACTTAAAAGAAAAAAAGGACAGGGATTTTTGTAAGTCTATATTTGAAAGTCCCTCCGTATGGTGATATTGTGTTCATGTTGTTTATGTAGTATTGTGTGAAATATCCATTTTGGATTGTGTTACTTTTTAAGATATTAAATAACATTTGGTTATATGTCTTAAGTGGATTTTTTTGGTACTTGAGAGAAAATATTTTATGTGAGGTCAATTTATTTCTTCAATTAATAGAATTTTATAACATTTTTATTACATAATATTATTAGAGCTTTTAAGTTAAAATAACGAAATGAAAATTTCTGATCAAAATTCTTTTTCCGTGAATGTTGGGGAAAAAAATCACATTTTTAGGTAACCGAATTTAAAACAGAGTGAGAGTTAGAGATGCATGCAACTACAATTTCTATATGAAATTATCAAGTGAGGTGATCAGGTCTGGGGTTTCATTTTCATTAGAACTCATATCTCAGCTTTTGCTCCCAGGTGGCTGGGATTCTTTCCCCAGTAAACACTAGGAGGGTGTTCACACAGTCCAGTGAGTCACTTGCACAAGTTCAGAATCCTCTGTGTTTAATTGTCTTCTGCTATCATACATTCTTTTGAGTCTCTTCACTGTGGCAAATCTTTGCCTGTAGAGAATGGACTTTTTCAAACCAAAGGGATTTGCTGTCCCATTAATGATGAAGCTAGGAAATAGTATTTTCAGCCATAAAGTTGAGCCTGGTTTTCTCCTAAAAGCAATATCCAAAGAAGACTTCCAAAGATTGCTGTGAATAGTGACTGTGTCTTTGGATATGTGTCTCGAGACCCCAAGGTGACTGCTTTGAAGAACAAGTCATATTTTGTTGTGTAAGTTCCTCTATATTCTAAACTGCCTCAATACAGACATTTCCTTCTTCAGGCATGAAGTTAGGAAGAACAAGAATACTGGGAGTATACTGTGAGTTTTACTTTAGGACCAAAAGCAGCTGTGGTCGAGGAAAGATAATTGTATATTCCTTGCAGAATGATCTAGTGAACAGAGGAAACGTGAGGACTTAGGAAGAATGGGGAAGGCAGGATTCTGATTCCTTGGAGAGAATGGTCACAGTTCATAAACATGTTGTCTTTCCAAAGGAAATGATGTGGTTTAAGTTACGTTTAGTATTTAGAGTGGTAGGTTTTCTCCCCCTCCTTAGAGAAAATTCAAGCAGAGTACTCAATACTTGCCTCCTTCCCTGGTAGTGACCATGAAATCGAGAACCACTGAGTAATACAAAGAAGTTATTCACCTGACCTTAATAATTCATTTAACTGTAAAATCTTATCCCTACTGTGGGAGTTCTTGGGTTTAGGGACACCTCCGGTCTTCAGGCTCAGTGGCTCCAGACCTTTCCTGTCAAGCAAATGGCTGATCGTAGGTGTGATTAATATATTTGCACAGCACATTGCTCCGTATAGGAATTTCAGGAAAAACCAAGGCACCTGTGCTCAAGAAAGGCTGAAGAGGCTGTTTAACTTCAGCTCCCAAATTCCATCAGATAAATTCCTCCCAGGTCACTTGCCCTCATGTTTCCCTTGTTTCTCTTCCTTTATTGTAAAATTCCATGCATTATTTTTATTTTCTATTACCTTGAGTTTATTTTACTTTAATGCTTCTCACTTTACATAACAGCAGTGATTTTTGTTTGTTTGTTGTTGTGCTATAATATTTGAACTCACTCTTGCTCTCCGTTATTGACAACCACAATTGATTACTAGTATTTTCAATTTCACATTTATATTGTCTTACCCTCCTTGTATCCACAGACCACTGTCATCCCTCAATCTCATTTCCACTTCCACCTTTGCACTAAGAGACTTCGGTTCTCCATCACTTGTGTAGATATCTGCCACCAGCTAAGTCATCAGAGGCCTGATAGATAAATGGTAACTTGCAGATATGCGTGCATGGATGGGCGGACGGATGGATTTATGAGTGGATGGATGGATGAATGGATAGATAGATATTGCATTAGACCAAAGGTGCCTGTATTCTTATAGTCCAAAAATGGCAATGAGACAAAAGGAGATATCATGCAAAAGGATATTTTTTGATGTCCATGTGACTCCCTTTTAACAACTTGTCTTGGGAAATTATTTTGTAACCTTCTTATATCTATGATTCAAGCCAGTGCCTGCCACACTTTACTATGCAATATACCATAGAGTGGGAAAAATTTTTTCCCCTGAAAGACACCTTCTTTTTTTTTTTAATGTATTTTTTATTGCATTTTAGGTTTGGAGGTACATGTGAACCTTTTTTTAACAGTTAACTTTCTTGAGCATTTTTTTTTCTGTGCCACACACTACAAGGTATACATGATTATTACACTGAATTTTTTTTTTTTTTTTTTGAGACAGGTCTTGCTCTGTCACCCAGGCTGGGGTGCAATGGCATGATCTCAGCTCACTGCAACCTCCGCCTCCCAGGTTCCAACACTTCGCATGCCTCAGCCTCTGGAGTAGCTGGGATTACAGGGACCTGCCACCATGCCCGGCTAATTATTTTTGGTAGAGATAGAGTTTCACCATGTTGGCCTGGCTGGTCTCGAACTCCCGACCTCAGGGGATCCACCCGCCTTGGTCTCCCAAAGTGCTGAGATTACAGGCATGAGCCACTGCGCCTGGCCAAACACCTCCTTTAAAGTTAGTAACAGCTCAGTGATTCAGTGATCAGAAGGTCCACCTGATACAGTGTAGCTTCACACTGTTAGTCACTGTTGATAAAACAAGTGAGACAGGTAACTAACAAACCTGAAGTGGATTGGAGAAGACGGCTTTTGCCCCTCTTTTTTCCTTCATGTATTATTTGAAGGCAGTTCACAAGAGGACATCTGCGTTGAATGTCAAAGGATCAATATTCAGTCTAGGAAAGTGTTAAGATTCTCTGGAATAGAGCAGTGACCTTGGAAACAGAAATTGTCATTTCTACATTTCTCTCCCTTCCATGTCTTGTCTCTTAATTTGAAGGGAACTTAATTAGGTGGATTGGGGGCTCCATGTGGCCCCTAAGAAGTCAGACAAATGAGCGTAAGAGAAGGTATCTTTTACAATTGACTTTTGCTCTAGCCAACTGGTGGAAGGACCAGTGCTATAGAAAGACTTGCCTCGAGACTTCAGCAGTTAGCATATTTTGCAGAGAGTTTTGAGGGGAAAGCATTTCCATTGCATTTTAAAAATAAATCTTTTATTTTTAGATTTCCAGAATTATTATCAAGGTACAGAGAGTTCTTGTATGCCCTATGTCCAATTTCCCTTGTAATTAACACTTCACATTAATACAGTTCCTTGGTCACAATTAATGAACCAGTGCTGTTACATTATTGTTGTAAAGTTCGCCTTTTATTCCAATTGTCTGTGTGTCTCTACTGTCAGTTTTTGTTGTTGTTGTCCCAGGAGCTAACCAGGATACCGTGTCACAATCAGTCGTCATGCCTCCTCAGTCTTTCTTGGTCTGTGACGATTTCTTACACTCTCTTTGTTTTGATGTCCTTGACTGTTTTGAGAATTACATGTCTTGTATTTTGTACAGTGTCCCCAGTTTGAGTATGACTTATACTCTTGTCATGAGTAGGCCAGAGTTGTGTGTTTCGGGGAGGAGTACCACAGAGATAAAGTTCCATTCTCATCATATCAAGAGTCCATCCTATTCATTATGACTTATTACCACTGTTGATGTTAACCTTGATCATCTGGCTGGAAGTAGTGATTGTCAGGTTTCTGCACTGTGAAGTTACTCTTTTCCTCTCTTTCCATACTGTACCCTTTGGAAGGAAATCACCATGTGCAGCTTAAGGAGCAGAGTTAAGCTCCACTTCCGTAAGGGCAGAGTATCTAAATAAACATGTTGGAATTCTTCTGTACAGAAGATTCATCTCTTCTTTGCCACTTATTTGTTTATTCAGTCATTCTTAGCAGTATAGATTCGTGGACATGCATGTTATACTTTGGGTGATAGTCTATTACCACTTTAATTTATTGCTCAAACTTTTCCAGCTTTTGCATTGAGAGCTCTTTAAGTCGGCTCTTGTATCTCTTTAATGTAGCCCCATCGGTGTGGTTTGCTCACATGTTTTTGAGCACTTCTTAACTCTGGCACTATAAGAAGCTGTAGGCTCATTTTACATATTTCCTGTCCCTGTCTTGGAATGAGTCGTTTCTCTAAAGAACGCTGGCGTCTTTCACTGGAGAATGGTATTAGAACCACCATCTAGGTGCTGGGTGTATCATTGCTACTGGGGAGACATTACTTTTAGGTCTTCTCAGCTGACAGAGCAAGGAGGTATATGTGTATGTACTATCCTACGCACATGCGCATACCTGTACTTCTATTAAGCTAAGTGTCAGGCTGCTGTCTCCAGCTCTAATGCATCATGACACGGATTATTCTAGCCTCCTTTCCTGCTCATCTGTAACTTCTCACTCTGACTCTCAGCACCTGCCATCCCTTTACTGGATTGCTCAATTGCAGTATACATGTATAGTAGGCTGTCCATTGCGTTTTCTAAAACTGACTGGGTAAATATAGAAATAGGGAAAAAAGTGAAAGTGTTTCTCAACTTATTCTAGTAGGTGGCTTACTTCATGTGACAGTGCAGTGAAGATTATAAATGTATTAGTGAGCTTATTTGGTCCTAGTAGGATTGTTCTAAACAACGTAAGTTTCAGAGGGAAGAGCGGCACTGTTAATTTTATTTAAGATGTGTGCTTCCTTATGTTGCACTGTTAGAACTTGGAAAGAAGCGATGCTGACTTGGTAGCATAGACTAAATGTCTGGTGAACTGCTACTTCCTTCTCCCCACTTCTAATCTCTGAGTATCTAAATTTTTACCATATTTCAAGGTCCAGATCCAACGCCATCCCTTTTGCAAGCGCTTGTCTGAGTGCCCTTCTCCACTTCCACGCCCTGATGAGAGGATAGGCTTCTCTTCCTCTCTTACAGTACAGCATTCATCAGTTCCAACCCTGTGTTCTCATGTTTTGCTTTAAAGACAGACTCTGTCCAGGGCCATGCCCTCAGCTAAACAATTTACAGCACGTTAATGTTACTTCCTCGATTTTCTAGGGGAGAGGACCTCTGCTTGTCATTGTTTCCAGGTGGCCCTGATGAGCTTTGAAATCTTCAGCAAGAAATTGGCTGGGTGTGATGGCTTCAAACAGGATTTCAGAAATGCTGCATGCTGTGGGCCGGGCTGCTTCTCACTGAGAAAGCTTTTGGGAATGTGCTCCCAGCTACTGCATCCTTTTTGCTTCCCTGCATCCACCTCATCATCAAAAAACCCCAACACAACCCAAAGCCACAAAACACCAGGAACAGGAACTAAGCTTTGGCTTTCGAAATGTCAAGAAGTTGTTACGATGAGAAGCTGAGCGGGAAGCTTCTAGCCCTTCCTGTTGCAAGCACCGTGCTGCGGAACCCCGGCCCTTTGCTCTTGGGATTGTGATGGAGCCGCTGTGCTTCTCCACGGCACCCCTCAACCTATGTGTGCAGCACATAGGGTGGGAGAGAAGTTAAAAGAGGGGGGAAAAGCCACCCAGCAGGCAGCTCAGGAGAAGCCGAACCTTGTGCAGTGGAACGGAACAGGCTACAATACAATAAACAGCCCATTTGTGGGGAAAATGCGACACGGAGGTCAGGTGCTCTGTGGGGCTGCATTGGAGGGGGTGGTCTTCCCCAGAGTGGTTGGAGTATGTATGGCCACAGTCACAGTGTGTTTCCTTTTAACCGTATCTTAAATCTAAAGACAGCTGACTATTGTTTATGCAAACTTTCCATAAATGTATAACAAAAATTTATTTTCTCTTGAGTTTTCTCCCCCCGAGCCCGCCCTATCTTGGCCACATGGTTTCCTTTGGGTTGCTTGTCATTTCTTCCCCTAAACCTCCTGCTCCTTCTCTTTGCATCTGTGGGATTTTGCCTGCAGCTAATTTTTCATTTTAATGTTCTCATTTCTCTCCCCTGTCCTGCACACTTTCAGAACAAGTCCACGAATCTGATTTCTTGATAACCTTTTTCATATCTTCCTAGAGCAGTTTCCCCAACTGCCACAAAAAATTCATTTTGTAGCTGTAATGTGGCTATCTGTAAGGCTTCGCTAGGGAGGTCTACTATAATGTAATAGTAACAAGCTACTTGCTGTTACTCCTAAATATTCAAGCTAGTTAAAAAACAAAAAAAGCCAGCATCTCTGCTTGTCTTGTTCTGGTTGACTGATATAATACCAGAAATTTCCCAAGCCTCTGGTTTACCTGAGGTGTTTGGAGTTGGTGTATTTGATGGAAATTTCTAAAGTGAAGTTGTTTCTTGTGGCGCCAGGGTTCAAACAACCTGGGTTGGGTTGCAGCTCAGGATGAACTGAATGATTACAAAGTCAAGTTCCCATTGGGAGGTACAGCGTTACAGGTACATTGAACAGGGACTTCCAAATCCATACTTCTTAAAAGTCTTGCCTCTATTAAAATATGCATCTTAATTTTAGTTATCTGTATGTCCCAATTTTTCTACACTAAGCACATATTATTCTAAAGTCAGAAAACTGCTTATGGAAAAATAAAATGTTTAAGAATACAATAAACAGAAGGGGCTGGGTGCAGTGGCTCACTCCTGTAATCCCAGCACTTTGGGAGGCTGAGGCAAGTGGATCGCTTGAGGTCAGGAGTTGGAGAACAACCTGTCCAACATGGTAAAACCTTGTTTCCACTAAAAATATGAAAATTATCAGGGTGTGGTAGCACGTGCCAGTAATCCCAGCTACTTGGGAAGCTGAGGCAGGAGAATCGCTTGAACCCAGGAGGTGGAGGTTGTAGTGAGCCAAGATCACACCACTGCACTCCAGTCTGAGTGACAGAGCGAGACTCTGTCTCAAAAAAAAAAAAAAAAAAAAAAAAAAAAGAAAGGAAGAAGAAAAGAAAGAGAAGACAATAAACAAAACAGGTCACAGATCAGGACTTCCATGCCTCCCCTCTTTCGACCCTCTCAAGCTCGGCTGTCTTCTGGCTAGCAAGTGCTTCCTTTCTCTGCAGCATCTTCTGACCACTTCACTCCGACTGAGGCTGAATTTTGAAGCTTACGGATTTCTTGTGAGTATAAAAAGCCTTATTAATTTTTTTGAGTTGTAAATCAATGTGCTTCCTGTTAGCCAGAGCAAAAATATTGTCCTGGTCTCAATAAAGTGCAATCCAGAATTTCTTACTATGAAGTAGGATTAAGAGGCGAAAACCCAGAAGGGTGCGGTGGCTCATGCCTGTAATCCCAACGCTTTGGGAGGCCAAGGTGGGCGGATCACAAGGTCAAGAGATCGAGAACATCCGGCCAACATGGTGCAACTCCATCTCTACTGAAACGACAAAAATTAGCTGGGCGTGGTGGTGCACGCCTGTGGTCCAGCTACTCGGGAGACTGAGTTAGCAGAATTGCTTGAATCCAGGAGGCGGAGGTTGCAGTGAACTGAGATTGTGCCACTCCACTCTAGCGTGGCAACAGAGTGATACTCCGTCCAAAAAAAAAAAAAAAGAATAAAAAAAAAAACCCTCAGGAGTGAACATTAAGTGTCATTTCTTCCTTTAGGCACAGAGCAAAAGCCATCATATAGCAAAGACAAATGAATTATTTGTAGCCGGTGTAAGCTGGTGTCTGGTTTGTTTTGGTTGTTGTTTTTGAGTAGAGATGAGTTCTTGCTACATTGCCCAGGCTGGGCTGAACTCCTGGGCTGAAGCAGTGTCCCCGACTTGACCTGCCCAGTAGCTGAGAGTACAGCATGTGCCACTGTGCCTGCCTGATTTTCCTTAATCCTTACTTGAGTATTTACATGTTCTTCTCAAATGATTTGCCACAACTAACCCATTTCCCCTCAAAATCCAAGTCTGACTCTTCAGACACTTCCTATAAGCCTAGATATCTAGGGCTTGTGAATTAATGTTGTACTTAATGCATCTTTATCATAATTTGTAAAAAAAAATCACAGACTTAAAAAAAATCACCCCAAAAAGGTAGTTCATTTTGGGGAATGCTTTTTAAAAAATTTGGGGTCTTCTTGTTGTAAACTAGGTTTTTGCAAAGGTACACGAATAAGTGAGGTTTAAAATTGATAGTGCCTTGAATACTGCTTTTCCAGATTCAGAAATTAATAATACACTGTTTGAGGAAGGAACCCAAATCAACAGAAGGATTGCATCTAAGTGCACCTGCGTGTATGCTGATGTCGTTTGGATATGAATGTTGATACAGTGGATGGTTTAAGTAGCAAATATTCAGTGCTTTCCTTCTTGCTTCTGAGCATCCCTGAAGTTCTAGGGACACAAAGTAAAAGACATGATCATTGCCTTCTAGGGGATGCAGAAGGGAAGGTCACACCTGCACATGGAAAAGCAGGGACGTGCCCATGCTGCACCGTGCTCGGGATACCGCGGGAAAGGGTTGCAGAACCATTCCGCCTGCTCACCAGCTCCAGGATTTGGCAGCCAGCACCCCTCCTCTGACCTCCGAGGCTCGGTGTTACTGACTTACTCCAGCAGGGATGGATCCTGCCTTTCCCACCTCACAGTGACTTTGGTGAGGGTTAAATGAGAGCGTGAGAACAATGCGTGTCAGGTAAGGTGCAAAACCACACTGTGCTGTTGTGCAGATTCGGGGGAGACAGAGCTCACTTTGCAATATTTTATTACTGCTGTTGAAGCTGGGCCTTTAAACTAAGGTGGGATATTGGTAAAAACAAAGGGGTTTGGAGAGTATTCCAGGCATGGATAACAAGGGCTTAAACTCAGGAGCAGCAAAGATAACACTTGCAAGACAGAGTACATATAATGGATCTTCCTCTCAAATTAATGTTTACTGTCATAAATGCTATATGTATGTATGAGGGGGAAAGGGGTTAACATCACAAATATAATTTTTCCCACACAGTTTTGTTACAGAACTTGAAAGATGAGCATTGGAAGGTGACATGGCAGAAGTTTGTTACATGTTATTGCTTTGTGCCTTGTCTGCAAATGGAGCCACTACCCTAAGCCCCAGCTTTCAATTACTAATTCCAACTTCAATAGGAAACCCTCTGTCTTGGCTCATTCCCCTCCAGTCATTCTTTCCTTCCTTCCCTCCCTCTTTCCCTCCCTCCTTCCCTCCCTCCTTCCCCCCTCCTTTCCTCCCTCCTTCCCTCCCTCCTTTTCTCCCTCCTTACCTTTTTCCTTCCTTCCTTCTACCTTCCCCCTTTCCTTCCTTCCTTCCTTTCTTTCTTCCTTCCTTCCTTCTACCTTCCCACTTTCCTTCCTTCCTTCCTCCTCCCCCTCCCTCCCTCTCTTCCTTCCTTCATCTTTCTTTTTTTCTTTCTTTCTTTTTATAGAGGCAGAGTCTCACTCTGTCACTCAGGCAGTAGTACACTGGCCTGATCACAGCTCACTGCAGCCTCAAACTCCTGGGCTGCGGCCATCCTCCCATCTCAGCCTCCGGTCCCTCTAGTCATTTTAGCACTCTTGTGTTCTTTGATTTCCCCATGGACATGTTGTGTGTCCCCAGTTGGATTTCAGAGTCCCCAAAGTCAGGAATGTCTTTCAGTCCCGTGACCTCACAACGCCTGGAAGTGGCTGGCTCTGGTGGGTATCACTGGTCTGATGCCGACAAGCTGGCTTTCCGTCTTACGTTTACTCTGAACTAATTCTGACAGCCCACCCCTTGCAGTCCTATTGGTGGGTTTCAAAGTATCCTTCACAAAGTAATGTACCCTCACTTGGGTAGAGAAAAAGCCAAAATGTATTTTTAAGACTTCTGTTTTGGGCTAAGTCACTAGACCACAGTCCTGAGTAGAAAGATGCCATGATCTTACTATGTTATACGCATGTTTTGGCATGGTTAAATAGCAGCCTTAGAGTTTGAACCTCAAAATCACACTTTTCTGATTTTCTCTCTTACTTTTTTGGCTCTTCCTTCTAAGGGCCTGTGTCCCCCCTTGAATGATTGGTGTTACTTGAGGATTTTAGGGCCCTTTTGCTTCTTGTTCCCAGGCTGCTACTTGAATTTTCTTTTCTTTTTTTCTTTTTCCTTTTTGTGGAGAACCGGATGATCTTGCTGATTGCCCAGGCAGGTCTCGAACTCCTGGGCTCAAGCTATCCTCCTGCCTCTGCCTCCCTAAGGGCTGGGATTACAGGCGTCAGCCACCACGCCCGGCACTACAATTTTCATGTAAAAGAATTCAGTATCTGAATCTCCAGTCCACACTTCCTCTCTGAGTTTCAGATTGGACATCTCTATTCCTTCACAGCCAATATTTCCAGCGAAACTTGCATCTTTCCCATCAGAACTTGGTCTTCCTTTCTGTGTCCCCAATCTCGCCAAAGGATCTCATTAGCTACCCACTTGCTAAAGCCACGAATTCAGGAGTGCTCCCTGGTTCCTCATCGCTCCCTCGCATCCCACATGAAATCCATCACCAGGTTGTCTTTGTGTATCTCCTAAAAGTCTCCTGAATCAGCCCACTTATCTCTAGCTCCACCGCCAACACCATCCTCATGCTAGTTCAGCTCACCCTTACGTCTCCCCTGATTATTTCAGTGGCCTCTTTGATTTCCTGCCTCATTCTTACCACACTGCTGCTGGAGACATCTTTCTAAAATCCAAGTCTAACTGTGTTACTCTCCAGATTGGATCTTTCTGGGTGGCCAAAGTCAAGTAAATTACATCCAGGTCTTTACTAAGGCTTGTAACACCCCCTGCCCCAGTCCCGCTGTGCTGGCTCCACCCTATCCCCCAAGGCTGGCATCCCCATGCCCCAGCCAGGCCTCTGCTCAGGCTCTTCAATGCCTCCATCAATTCAAAGACCCTGAACAGAACTGGAATAGCCTTTCCTGCCCCCACTGGTCCCAGTGGCGCCTGTTCAGTCTTTAGGGTTCATGGACCTGGGCTGTAAGATATTTGTCCAAGCTTGAAGGCCCTAGAGAAGAGGCACTTGTATGCGCTCCCTTGGCCCTTACCGCTCACTGCTGGGGATTTCCTGTCATGCCTAAGTCTTTGGGGTACAGACTTGTAGGTGAAGATGTATGCAGGGGGCATGTCCAGAGCAATCGTGCTCATCATAGCATGACGCGGGGGTGTGAATCAGTCACTGGAGAAACGTTTCCAAAGTATTCATGATTGGCCTTCAAGGAGTCCCTCATCCTCTCAAGATTCTGATTCAGGAAGTCCACAGTGGGGCCCAGCAGTGCATATTTTGACAAAGTTCTCTAAGACTGAGTCTGTTTCCTCTACCCTGTTCCTTTTGCAGAAAACAAGTAGCTTAAAGCTTGGTCAGCTTTTCACTTTTTTTCCCACCGTCTCAGAAGTAATTCGAAACAGCGAGACATGAAATTGTGTCACAGCCAGGCTGGGAAGGCTGAGATTGAAGATACTCCTATAGAGAGATATTCTGTACAACCACTGACATTCTCCAAAGACTTAAAATCTTAAAAACAAAACAAAACAAAACAAAAAACAAACAAACAAAAAAAACTTTTCTACAATTACAAGTAACTATTTAAACCGACTTCATCCTTAGGTAAAAACTTTTCTATAATTACAAGTAACCTATCTAAACCGGCAACTTCATCCTTAGGTAAAAACTTTTCTATAATTACAAGTAACCTATCTAAACCGGCAACTTCATCCTTAGGTAACTGTAGTGACCATCTAGAGGTGTTAAGGTTTGCACTCCAAATGAATAACATTCTGGCCCCAGCACTCCCTTCTACCAGCACAGACCCCGGAAACGGTTGCTTCTTGCTTCAATGTCACGTTCAGCCTTCGAGGTGTACCTTCGCTAGGGAGAGAATACCATAGCCAAAGCTACCCCCTTCACAAACATGGGAAATGGGTGAATTTATCTGGAGCCACTTTTCTATTCTCTGTCCATCAATTCTCAATTCTGTCTCTTGTACAGGAGAAAAACCAGTAACTGTCTCAAAACATTCTCTTTTCTAAAGGGATGTGTCTTATAAAAGAACCTTCGGTAGGAGGATGCTGGTGAACATGGCCTTCCATGTAGTTTCACAACAGTCTGTGTGTCTTTCTGCCCTGTTAGTGTGGGGCTTTTTGAGCAGAGAGGCTGTGCCTTAGTCATCTTTGTATTTTCTGTGCTGACACAGACATAAGTGTTTATTGAATAACTGAATGAATGAATGAATGCATTCACGTATGGATGAGAGCAGTAGAGGGAATTATAGGCATTTGGGCCTTCAGTAAAATCACACAGATCCATAGAGTCACCTATATGGTACTGGTATATTTTTAGGGGGGCATTCTTATCAGTATTTTTAGGGAGGCATTATTATCAGTAATTTTTAAACAAAGTAATTGATATTTGAAAAGTATTTGTGATAGAACATATTTGTATATTTGAAAAATAACTTGAGTGAAATTAAAATTTTCATAATATTAGCCTTATAATACAATCGGCCCTCTGTATCCGCAGCTTCACATTTGTGGATTCAACCATGGGTGGACTGAAAATATTGGGAATACCAATACTCATAGCCATACGAATATCAGCATTAATAACAAATAACAATGCAACAATAAAAAGTAATACCAATAAAAATCCAATCCAGTGTAACAACTCTTTATGTAGTTTACACTGTATTATGTATTATGATTAATCTGCTTAATAGAAGTGATTTGAAGTAGACAGGAGGATGTGTGTCGGTTATATGCAAATACTGTGCTATTTTATATCAGGGACTTGAGCATTGGATTTTGGTATTTTCAGGGAGTCCTGGAAAGAGTCCCCCTAAGATACTGAGGGGCAGCTGTACAAATTTGTCCTGAAATGTCTGTAGTCTTCAACTGCAGACCCCTTGTACCACCTTATCACTGAATCCTGCATGGCCTGAAAGATTCCAAAACACATACATATATTCACACACGCAAACAATACAGGGGCAGTGTTATACAAATGGTGTGAAGAACTGGGGAGTTGTTCATAGGTGGGGAACAGATAAACATTTGGAACATCTGGTCTTACAAAGCCTCATTGATATTAACATTTTTTTTTATTATAAACTAATATATGTTTATTATAGGAAAACTGAGAATTACAGAATAGCAGAAAAGAAGCAAACAAGAATTAACCATCATTATATCAACCAAAGATGATCATTTGCAATATACTGTGTTTCCTTTGAACAAAAGGAATATATTATTTATTTAAAATGATTGAGACCATGCAGTCTAACTGTTCTGTAACCTGCCTTTTCCTATAGTTATCCTTAACATTCCTCATGGATGGCTTTAAATATTCTTCCACATTGCTCCAAATGGCTGCATAGCGATGCCTTCGTTAAATCATTTTCCTTCTGTTTCTCATTGTTGGATATTTTCAAAAACATTTTCTGATGTAAATTTTTAGGCTGTTACGAATATCCCTAAAGAAACCTGAACATGTCCTGGAATTAGAACGACTAAGTCTATCGCTCTCCCCATGTTTAAGGCTTTTTAAAATACATCATCAAGTTACCCTTGATCATTTGTTGTGTCCAGTTACACCCTGGTGAGAAGTTATTCTAAAACTATGCTCCAACACATGTAACGGTCACTTTTATTTTGGAACTTTTACAGCTGTGTCCGTTCCTGTAGGATCTGGATTCCAGGTTCTGATGCATAATCTGCAAAATTATTCTGCATGGTTGAGTCTTTCCCAGGTAAGGTATCATATCTCCTCATTAAGTTGTAATAAAACACTTCGGGAGGCCAAGGTGGTCAGATCATGAGGTCGAGAGATCAAGACCATCTTGGCCAGCATGGGAAAACTCCATCTCTACTAAAAATACAAAATTTAGCTGGGTGTGGTGGCACGTGCCTGTAATCCCAGCTACTCGGGAGGCTGAGGCAGGAGAATTGCTTAAACCCACGAGGTGGAGGTTGCAGTGAGCCAAGATCCTGCCACTGCACTCCAACCTGGTGACAGAGTGAGACTCCCTCTCAAAAAAAATAAAAGAAAAGGAAAAAAAAAAGGAGGGAAAACCTCTTTTGATAGAGGATTTCTTAACTTTTGCATCTCTGAAAGTCCACCATGGGATGCTGAATTAGTCATTGCTAGTCAGAAATATTTTAAAAGTTACTGTTTTATTGTAAAACTTTTTCACCTAGATGGCCAGGAACAGCATATTGAAATTCAAAATTCTTTCTGCTCTCTTGCTCTCAAGCATGCAAGTACGATTTGGTCTGCAGCTTGGTAGAGACACATTTACAACATAACCCATATATTTTCATCCTGGTTGTATGGATTGAATAAAAAGCATCTCTAATTCCCATGAAGATTCAACCTCTTGCATAAGATGTTTTTCATTTTAACCCAGAGTGAAAGCTGCACAGAAACTACTTGACTG
This sequence comes from Alouatta palliata, assembly GCA_004027835.1. Classification (NCBI taxonomy): domain Eukaryota; kingdom Metazoa; phylum Chordata; class Mammalia; order Primates; family Atelidae; genus Alouatta; species Alouatta palliata. The sequence continues at coordinate 10,889 of PVKV010002739.1, read as the reverse complement.
TATTCTTCTGTTAGTAACATTAGATTCCCAAGATGCAACAGGCTTTCAGATTTATTATTCTCCCACAATGAAGAAACTCAAGGATACGAAAACCTGGAAGAGCCTTTCATTTGACATCTTCTTTCAAGGTAACAGTTCTGCTGCAGTTTGTTTAGTGTGCACCAGCTTATTAGTGGCGGCTTTGTGTGAAAATGCGGTTATCACAAAAGGTAATATATGGTAAAGAGCAGCTGCTCCTAATCACAAACCATCCATAAATAGCTTTTCCCCTTGAGAAGACTATTCTCTGGTTGTAACAGTCAGCAGAAAATTAAAACCCCATAGGATGATAAATAGTTTAAAGCATATTTCTTCCCAGTGTTTCGAATGTTGTCTTGTAATGCAGTGCACTTTTACTGAACCAGAAATTGTAATAAAAGAATATTGGGAGAAAATGTTTAGATTCTCACTGAATTCTAGAACTTAGAAAGAATGTTCTGGTTTTACTGTTAAAGGTTAAGCACTGAGTATATGTCATAGGCTGCAATAAAATGAGAGTTTTTAGTTTCCTGCTCCCAATAAACAGTTACAATTTTAACACATCAAAGTTGGAGACCTTTTTTTTCTTAATTTAAAATAACAGCCAAATGAATTTCTTGGCAATAAGCAAATGATTGCTTTTAAAAATCCTATAAATATTTCATTTTTAAAGTCATCAAAAAGAAAACAAATCACTTCTTTCAGCTGTCTTTTGACACAAAACCATCTTTTCTGTATACACAGGGAAAAAATATTGTTCTTGCTCTTTATGCTGATGCCTTTTCTGGCTATTAATCATCTGTTTATACATAATATTGACCATTCCCTGGAGGCACTCTGAACTTGCACCTTCCCTTCCTTATGAAACAAATTGAGGAGTCACAGAAATAATTTCAGAATTTTCTCAAGACTGTTAAGACTAAATTCTAAATGATCAAACCATGGTAGTAAATTCATTGTCAGGTCGAGGCTGTGATTTTTCTTTTCTCTTTTTTTTTTTCTTTTGTGACAGAGTCTTACTCTGTCGCTAGGCTGGAGTGCAGTGGCGCGATCTTGGCTCACTGCAACCTCCGACTCCCTGGTTTAAGCGATTCACCTGCCTCAGCATCCCAAGTAGCTGGGATTACAGGCATATGCCACCACACCCAGCTAATTTTTGTATTTTTAGTAGAGATGGGGTTTCACCTTGTTGGCCAGGATAGTCTTGATCTCCTGACCTTGTGATCCACCTGCCTAGGCCTCCCAAAGTGCTGGGATTATAAGCATGAGCCACTAAGCCTGGCCAAGGCTGTGATTTTTCTACTTGAAGCCACTGGTTTCCACCAGAGGTTAATTGACCATCAGTCTTTCCTGTAGGTGACTGTTCCAACTATTAGCAATCATCAGTACCTATGGAGGAGAATCTCAGTTGTAAGTGGCTTGACTGAGGTTAGCAAATGAAACTTTGTTCTTGCCCTAGGTGACTGATGTCTGGAAAGTCCTTGAAATGTTCTATTCATTCCAGTGTATGCACAAAACAAAACAACAAAAAAAGTGAGCTTGTTTTCCACAGGCTGAATCTTCCCAGAGCAGATGGGGCTTGTGCTTCTCAGGGTGGGGGGTGTCCTGAGGACTCTTACATTGACATTGCAATGAAAACTTTCTTTCGAATCTCTGAATTCTCTCATCTGGCACAATAAATTAGAAAAGCCTGCTGCTTCCTTTGGTAAGCTTAGAGAGTGCTCCCATGTTAGAATCATATCTAGAAGTCATCTCTTCTCTGGCATAGCAGAAGGCACATGGTGGGCCCCAGATGTTCCTTCAAGGCTGTCATTCCCAGACATAATTACATCAGGGAAGCCAGCAGTAAAGACAGGAGTGTTCCCTTTCTCTCTCTTTCTTTCCTCCTCCCTCCTCTTCCCTTTCTCCCTCTGTTTCTCTCATCCACCAACACGACCCCACCTTTTTCTTTCTTCTCTAAAGGATACAGGGGAGTTGAAGGTTGATTCATAACCTCCCTTTATGAAAAAACCTACCCCACACTTCGGTAACTACAGCTCTGTTAAGACTTTGGTTGGTTAGAAATATTGCAGATGTCACAAGCTTGGGTAGCAGGTGGGAAGGTGGAGGGGACAGTGGCATGAGGGGCACCTCAGCAGTGGCCCCTTGGCCGCCTCTGGCCTTCCCCTTGGCTGAGCTTCCTGCAGTTCCGTTTTGGAGACAAGAGCTTCCTATGTGCTTGCTTCCTCCTTGCCTGAAAATCATAGGGAAAGCTAACAGAGCACCCAAAACTCCAGAAACAGTTTCCAACTGCCTAAGGGAAAGTGGCCTTAATCCTAAGTAACCCTTCCTTATTTCTCTAGTACTGTGCTAGGGACATTTCATAGATTAGGGAGGGCGACCTTCAAATGAGTTTATCCGCGTGGCTTCACAGATGACAGGCCTCAGATTCACGAGAGCACATGGTCCCTACTCCTCTAGGAAGCCGGTGAGAGGGCAGGCCAGGCTACGCGCGCGAATGGAACGGAAGCGGAAGCGTGTGGAACGGAAGCGGAAGCGTGTGGAACGGAAGCAGAAGCATGTGTGCCGCAGCGTGTGGGTAGTAAGCACTCCGTCCGAGACTGCTTTCGGGCTGTTTCATGCTGTCCCAGGACCTCACCAAACCCCGCGGGGACTGCAGGAGCCCTGCAATCCGCTCTTGGGAGTCCTCGGAGCTGGCTGTGCCCCTGTAGCATCGGATTCCACAAGACCCAGAACTTCGTGGAAGGGAGGGAGAGAGAAACTGTGCACTTCCTGTAGCGATGGAGTGTAGAAAATGCTTTTTTGGACCGGGCGTGGTGGCTCACGCCTGTAATCGCAACACTTTGGGAAGCCGAGGCGGGCGGATCACGAGGTCAGAAGATCAAGACCATCCGGAGGCTGAGGCAGGAGAATTGCTTGAACCTGGGAGGCGGGGCATGAAGTGAGCCGAGATCACGCTGTTGCACTCCAGCCTGGCAACAGAGAGAGACTCTGTCTCAAACAAAAAAAAAAAAAGAAAGAAAGAAAAAGAAAACAAAGAAAATGCTTTTTTGTAGCTGCAATGCTGTCAAATTCTCTCCACCCTCGGTCCACCTGGGACATGCTGGAGCTGATCTTTCTCAAATTATTTCCCAAGTAAAAGGTAAGAGCAGAGAGAACAGTAGGTGCTCCTCCCGTGTGGCTTTGCTGCGTGGGCTTGCCGCCTCAAAACTGGAAACGCTGCCCTCCTGTTCCGTGACTTCCCCTCTGCCTGTGGGAGTGTTAGATGTACCTGAACAGTCGCTCTCTCCCATATTGGGTGTAATCCCACTAGAGGATCGGGGCCCTGAGGGAGAGGGAGGAATTTACAAACACTTCTCATATCCCTCTCTTTTTTTCTTTCTTTTTTAATTTTGTAGAGGTGGAGTCTCCCTGTGTTGCCCGGGCTGATCTTGAACACCTGGCCCCAAGTGATCTTCCCACTTCAGTCTCCCAAAGCACTGATGGCCCTCTCTTCCAACCGGCCACCTTTTGCTCATGACCTACTTGATTACGGTCTACTGGGTTAGAAAGTCAATTGAGACTTTTGAGTCCTTTTCTAAGCAGGCTTTCAGAGCTGGGAAAGAACTGCGCCATCTCCTTGTTCCATTCCCACCATTCACTCTCCTGCCCCATGCATGGAATGTGAGCTCGGTACTGGTAGAGAGATCCCTTCCATATCTCACCACCTTTAATCATTTTGGCCACATTATAAGGACAACATAAGGTGGCTGGCATCCTCCCCTTTTCAAGAAGAGGAAATTTGGGCTTGTGTTGTCCAAAGTCGTATGGTTGGTGAACAGTAGAGTTAGGAATTACACGCCAGCCAGGCTCATACCACAACCTGAATGACTGGAGACGCCACGCTGCCTCATGTACTGTCACATCAACAGAAAGCCTCTCATTTTGCATCCTATATTTATATGACTGGATCAGTTATAAATATTATGATTCCACTGTCTTTGGCATGTAGTATGCCAAGCCAAGCTCATACGGAGCCATAATGTAATGTGTCCACAGACTGACCGCAGTGTTACTTACAGAAGACAGACTTCAGAGCAAAATAAACTCCACAAAGCATGCTAAATGGCTTCCCATGATGCGGAGCCATAAGGAAGTTTCTTTTTAAAACAAAGTTAACTTTTTTCCTGTTTATAAGAATAATACACAACCATTGGAAAAAAAACTTGGAAAATATAAGGGAAACATTTTAGAACCACCCATAGTGTTAACATTAAGCCATATGTAGTTTCAATTGTACATATATACATTTTAATACATCAGACTAATTATATATGGCCTTTTTAAAAACTGTAGCATTATCCCTGACCATATGGCCAACCGTTAGCTTCTCCATGAATCAATGCAGGGCCTTAGTCCAAACGGTCTATTTTATAGACAAAAGTACTGTGCCCTGGGAGGACTTTCCCCACCGTGAAGTGAGGCTATAATGACTGCAGTGCCCCAGCTGGGGCTGGATCTGGCGCATGGTACAGAGCCACATACATTTAGCTTCAGTTGTTTTCCTCTTTAGTTAATAGGTCATCAGGAATTTACCGTGAGGCCATAGGTAGAGGCCAAGGGCATGTTGTCAGTGTGGCCAGGGCAGTATCCTGGGCTTCTGAGCACAGATGATTTACAGCCTTTGTGCGCTGTAGATATCATCTGTCCCTAATGGTGGAGGACTTCTCATAAAATTTCCAACTTTGTGACCAAGTAGATCTTTTTTTTTTTTTTTGAGATGGAGTTTCACCCTTGTTTCGCAGGCTAGAGTGCAGTGGCGTGATCTCAGCTCACTGCAACCTCCACTTCCTGGGTTCAAGCGATTCTTCTGCTTCAGCCTCCCGAGTAGCTGGGATTGCAGGTGTGTGCCACCATGCTCAGCTAATTTTGTACTTTTAGTAGAGATGGGGTTTCTCCATGTTGGTCAGGTTGGTCTCGAACTCCTAACCTCAGGTGATCTGCCTGCCTCAGCCTTCCAAAGTGCTGAGATTCTAGGCGTGAGCCACCACACCTGGCCGACCAAGTCGATCTTGTAACACCAGGTTCATGAATGGTAAGTATTGGGAGTCTGGTCACCTGGTGTCCCATCGTCAGTCATCTCCACCAGAAACCAGTGCAAGCCAGGAACTGTTACTTTTAGAAGGAGAAGAGATATTGGCTGGATGCATAGTTTTAATCATAAATTTTAAGGTATTTCACTTTCTTTAAAGAATTCTTTTTTGTGGTAAGGTACACGTAACATGAAATTTACCATCCTAACCATTTTTAAGTGTACCGTTCAGTGGTATGAAGGATATTTATAATATTGTGCAACCATCACTGACATCCATTTCCAGAGCTCTTTTCATTTTGCAAAACTGAAACTCTATACTTACTAAAAAATAATTCCCCATTCTCCACTCCTTCCAGCTCCTGGCAAAGTAGACCAGCATGCTACTTTCTGTCTCTATGAATCTAACTACTCCAAGTACGTCATATGAATGGAATCATACAGTTTAGTATTTTTCCTTTTGCCGCAGATATATTTCACTTAGCATCATGTCCTCACCGTTCACCCATGCATGTGTAAGAACACCCTTCCTTTTGAAGTCTGAATAGTTTTGTATTGTGTGTATATACTACATTTTGTTTACCCATCCATCTCTCAGTGGACACTCGTGTTGTTTCTGCTTCCAGAAGTGGAATTGCTAGATCATATGGTAGTTACAGTTTTAATTTTTTGAGGGGAAATCATACTGTTTTCTACAGTAACTTTACCATTTTACATTGCCACCACTAACGAACAAGGATGCCAGCTTCCCCACGTCCTTGGCCAAACTTGCAATTTTTTTTTTGTTTTGGTAGTAGCCGTACTGGTGGGTGTGAGATGGCATGTCATGGCCAATTTGCATTTCCCTAATGATTAGTGGTATGGAGGGTCTTTTCCTGTGTTTATTGGCCGTTTGTGTATCTCCTTAGAAGAAACGTCGTTCAAGTTCTTTGCCCATCTTTGAATGAGGCTTTCCTTTGTTGTTGAAGGTCCTTCACCTTTGATGCTCCTGTGGAAGCTTGCAGTAGGTTCCAGATAGTCTCTTGATGTGCTCGAGGTCCTTCAAGCACTGTTTGTTCATAGCACTGACTCTATTTCTAGAGTCATAAGGTTCTAGCAACAACATCTATTGGTATGCAACCCTGAGCAACATACAGACTATGCTGGGGGAGAAAAACATGCTATAAAGAGCATTGCTGGCTCTGTTTGTCCCTTCCCATCATCCACTCTCCCTTGCCAGGCGTGGAATGCACGTAAAGTCCCTGCCGTGAGCTCAGTACTGGTAGAGAGATACCTTCCACATCTCACTGCTTTTCATCATTTTGGGCACATTATAAGGGCAACCTGAGATGGCTAGCATACTCCCCTTTTCAAGAAGAGGAAATTTGGGCTTGGAGGTTAGATTTCTGGCTCGGTTCTCACTTAAAGCCAGCAGCCGTTCACAGCACAGAAATTTTGTCTTTTTATTACACTTTTAAGTTTTTCCATATTTTTCAATTTTAACAAATTAAAATGTCAAGATTATGCATTCTCTTCTGATTTCCCCAATATGAAATGAATAATTTAGCTCATTTATATTTCCCCATCTATTATAACATTTCTTCCTTTGCCAGTTGTCCAGACTTCGTTAATTAAAATGCATTTGTCGTTTTTTACATTGTTTTGCGTCACGTATCTTCTCTATCTCTGAGAAATCTAAATTTCATTTGCGTCTACTTATTTGGATTGATTTTTTGAGATTTAACACTATCTTAATTGGTTACAGTGACAATGGTCAATTCTTTTATGCACCACTCACTGATGCCAGAACTGGAATTGTAATTCTCTTTCAAGTCGACTGGAATGCTTCTTCAAATAATTTTTTAAGAAAGAGACATAGGGTGATCTCGGCTCACTAAAATCTCCACCTCTCAAGTAAAAGCAGTTCTCTGCCTCAGCCTCCCAAGTAGCTGGGATTACAGGTGCCCGCTACCATGCCCAGCTAATTTTTTGTTTTAGCAGAGACGGGGTTTCACCATCTTGGCCAGGCTGGTCCTGAACTCCTGACTTCATGATCCACCCACCTCTGCCTTCCAAAATGCTGGGATTACGGGAGACATAGATGATATTTTCTGAGCCTTTGTATGTACCAGACCATTTTTCTAATGCCTTCACAAAAGAAAAATAACTGAAGATAAAAATTATGTCATAAGTATATTACTCCAACTTCTCTAATTATTGTTTCATTTCTTCTGGTACGTAGCATGGCCAAAAAAATGTCTAAGTCCACTTTGCTAGTCCAGGTTGATTTTTGTTCACTTTTAAGGAAACCTCTTTTATGGGAGAACTTCTCTTTTGTCATATATAGAATTGTTTTGTTGTTTGTTGGAAGACTTTTACGAACATTTTAATCTTTTAAAAAATAATTTCCAAAGTTGCAAAAAGATATAAAAATAAGATAAATGCAAAGAACACCCATGTGCACTTTGCCCAGATTCACCAAGGCTAACGCTTGGCCTCACTTGTCTTTGTTTCTCTCTCTCTCTCTTTCTCTCTCTCTCTCTCTCTTTCTGCCTGTCTCCCTCTGTCTCCCTGTTTCTCCGTTCACACACACACACCCAACTTTTTCTGAACCATTTGAGGGTAAATTAGATATATAATGGCCCTTTGTTCCTGAATACTTTTGTGTATTTTCTAAGACAAAGGAGAGTATATTGTCAACTTTAGTAAATGTAACACTGGAAAAATATTTTTTATCTAAGCTAACCACCCATTTTCCAATTGTGTCAGTTGATCCAATAATGCTCTTCATAGCATGATTTTCGGCCCCAGCAGAGTGTCCAGTCTAGGGTCACAGAGTCTGTGTATTTGCTGTGTGTCTTTAGCCTCCTACAATCTGGACTGTTTCCACAGTCTTGTGTGTGTGTGTGTGTGTGTGTGTGTGTGTGTGTGTGTGTGTGTATGTGTTATTCACATCTACATATTCTGAAGAATACAGCCCCCTTCTCCTTTTTTTAATGGAACATTACTTATTTTGGATTTGTCTGATGTCTCCTCATGGTTACATCCATGATGCGTTCTTGGCTGGAATGGTACATAGGTGATGTGCCCTTCTTAGGGGATCTTCTTTAGAGGCATGTGATATCCATCTGCCCCTCACAGTTCATTCAGCTGATCTCCTGTATTTGGACACTTAGGTAGTTACCAGTGTTTTCCAAACACAAATACTGTCGCAATGAATAACTTTATGCTCATATTGTTGGAGGTATATTCATATTGTTGAAGGTATATTTTCAGGGTAAATTCTCAAAAGTGGGATTGCTGAGTTGAAGGGTAAATGAATATGTAGTTTAGTTAGACGTTCCCAACTTTCACAATTCCTTTTATAGGAATTGTACCATTTTGCATTCCCAACAGCAATATGTGAAAATTGCGTGTTTCTTCACAGATTTGCCAACAGAGTACATATTTTCATATGGTTGAGTCATTTTTAATCATTTTATGAATTGCCTATTCATATCCTTTGCCCATTTTCTATACGACTTTGGTCTTTCCCCCTCAATTTAATAAAGTTCTTTGTTTCTTTAAAATATTGGCTCTTTAACTATGATAAATATTGCAAATATTCTTTCCTAGATTGTCATTTATCTTTGCTTATCTTTTGTCATTTAAATGTATTTTCTATGTTGTCAAATTTGTCAATCTTTTTCTCATTGTATGTTTAGTTAGATTAGAATGGTGATCATTAAAAATCTGGAGACAACAGATGCTGGAGAGGAGGTGGAAACATAGGAACACTTTTACACTGTTGGTGGGAGTGTAAATTAGTTCAACCATTGTGGAAGATAGTGTGGCAATTTCTCAAGGATCTAGAAATAGAAATACCATTTGACTCAGCAATCCCATTACTGGGTATATACCCAAAGAATTATAAATCGTGCTATTATAAAGACACATGCACACGTATGTTCATTGTGGCACTGTTTACAATAGCAAAGACTTGGAACCAACCCAAATGCCCATCAGTGATAGACTGGATAAAGAAAATGTGGCACATATACACCATGGAATACTATGCAGCCATAAAAAAGAATGAGTTCATGTCCTCTGCAGGAACATGAATGAAGCTGTAAACCTTCATTCACAGCAAACTGACACAAGAACAGAAAACCAAACAACACATGTTCTCACTCACAGGCGGGTGTTGAACAATGAGAACACATGGACAATGGGAAGGGAACATCATACACTGGGATCTGTTGGGGGATGGGGGAACTAGGGGAGGGATAGCATGGAGTGGGGAGATTGGGGAGGGATAACATTAGGAGAAATACCTAATGAAGGTGACGGTGGGGGTGGATGCAGCAAACCACCATGGCATGTGTATACATATGTAATAACAATCCTGCATGATCTGCACATGTACCCCAAAACTTATAGTAAAATTAAAGAGAGTTTCTCCCAAAAAACCAGGTTATGGATGAATTCGCTCATATTTTCATAAGGTACTTCTAGAGTTTTATATATATTTTTTACCTTTGGATTTCTGATCTATTTGGATTTTATTTTTATGTAGCATGTGAGGGATGGATCTCTTTATTTTTAGCCTTTTCAAGTCACTGTATTCAAGTATATCTCTTTTATATATAGAAGAGTTGAATTTTGTTTGTAAGTCAGTTTGAAAATCGTTATAATAGGTGAGTTAAGTGATTTATTGAAATCTCTATCAGTTTTTGGTTGGATGAAGTTCATCTTCTAATAGATTCATCAGAAAAGGTTCATGTATATAGCATTTCCTGACCCCTGGCACTTTTAAAACTTTTTCTCTTGCCTTTTACCTGAAAGACAACTTGTCTAGATACAGTGTCCCTTGTTTAACTTTCTTTAAGTTTCTTGAAAACCCTGCACCATTCTTGCCGTATCGTGTGTTGTGGAAGTCTGATGCCAGTCTAGTTCTCTTGCATTTTCAGTCACTTTATCTTTTTGCTTAGAGGTCCTGAGAATATTTTCCTTATCTTTAAAATCAGATATTATAATTTTACGAGGATATATTTTAGAGTGGATCAATCTGTGTCAATTTTTCCTGCTACCAGGTGGACTTTTTAAATGTGTAGATTCAATTCTTATTTTATTTCTGGACATTTTTCTTGGGTTATCATTCTAAATATTAGTTATGTTTCATTGTTTTGATTTTCTTTTGTGTTGATACCCATTATATATGTTGTACCTGTTTTGCCTGTCTTCCATTTCATCTCTTTTTTTTTTTTATTGCATTTTATGTTTTGGGGTACATGTGAAGAACATGCAAGATTGTTGCATAGGTACACACATGGCAGTGTGATTTTCTGCCTTCTTCCCCATCACCTATATCTGGCATTTCTCCCCATGCTATTTCTCCCCAACTCCCCACCCCCCACTGTCCCTCCCCTCTTTCCCCCGGACAGACCCCAGTGTGTAATGCTCCCCTCCCTGTGTCCATGTGTTCGTAGGAACACTTTTACACTGTTGGTGGGAGTGTAAATTAGTTCAGCCATTGTGGAAGACAGTGTGGTGATTCCTCAAGGACCTAGAAATAGAAATTCCATTTGAGCCAGCAATCCCATTACTGGTTATATATCCAAAGGATTATAAATTGTTCTACTGTAAGGACACATGCACACGAATGTTCATTGCAGCACAGTTTACAATAGCAAAGACCTGGAACCAACCCAAATGCCCATCGATGATAGACTGGACAGGGAAAATGTGGCACATATACACCATGGAATATTATGCAGCCATCAAAAATGATGAATTCATGTCCTTTGTAGGGACATGGATGAACCTGGAAACCATCATTCTC